>BRDA01063555.1:0-26712 GCA_036984385.1 Crenuchus spilurus
GGATGTACCATTTTCGGAGAGGGGACAATGAGTTACTCAAGATAAAAGGAATAAATGAAATTGAAGTCAGCCACATGCATCTAGATGTTAACATACGACTTTGTCTGTACAACATTGGTTAGGGTGGACCTTTTTGGCTCTGTGGGGGGGTGCGAACGCACCCCATGCACCCCCCTTGGCTACGGGCCTGGGAAGTGCTGAAACAAGAGCGTAGGACTGAGATAGCTAGAAGTCAACGAGTGGTGCTTACGGAAAAATACTAAATGCTGCATCTCATCATATCAGTTACGTCATCAAAAGTTTTGTTGCATAATTGCTGTGGATAGAAACGACTTCAAAGCAGTATTTTTTCTGGTGAAATTCTGTGTATGTAGATGTCATTTTGCGAAATGTTTGGATGGAAACCTCGCTAATGTGTCTCTCACCGTCTCTCTTTCTGTCTCTCTCTCACCCTGAATTCTCGTTCTCTCCTTGATCTCAGCTTCGTCGGCGCTCAGCTACTCAGCTCATTCTCTCTCTCACGAATCTTTCATTGTATTTGTCGGCCTCTCTTTTGTCTTTGTCACTTTCTTTCCCTTTTATCTTTGTGTCTTTTGTCTGTTACTCGCTTCCACTTTCTCTCTTTATCTCATGGGTTGTCCTTATAGTCTCCATCTCTAGATCTAATTCCTTTTTTCTGCTCTTGGTGGTAAAATGTGCTTTGGCTGTTGTTGTTTTGTGTGTGTCACCGCTCAGTCCGGGCTTGTCAAGAGCACGAAACATGTCCATTAAAAGCAAATAAACAACTTCGTCATTGTGAACCAAACCACCGGGCCTGAAAAGCTGCAAAAAAAGACTCGCGCGAGGAAAAGAGATCAACAAAAACACAGAAAAGGAGGGGGATACTAAACAAAAACACCTTACAGCAAAAAAGGTGTTGACAACAAACAACCCCCCACGTTTCTTCCTTTCCCTTTCACTCACAGGTCTACACAGTGAAGCTCAAAGACACACTAGGAAGCACATTTGCTAGCATACAGACCTAGCACACCCATATCCATACGCTCGCTCTGACGGGCTGTTTTTCTCTCGTACATTGCAGAAAGATAATGGAAAACATTAGTGTGAGTGGACGGCCCTCGATATCTCTCTCCGAGCCGGCACGACACACGCACACCTCACACACACACTCCCCACGGCTCGCTCCAATTACGCCTAGCCGTCTGGCCACCGTGTGCTAATGGAGAACAGGCTTGGCCTGCCTGGAGGGGAGAAAACCATCCATCTCCAACATCCACATATACACACAGGAGGTGTGTTATTCCGCTTCGTCCACTCAGGAAAGCCTGAGGACCACCTCACTCTGAGTAAAACTTGGAAAGAACCAAAGAATGTACACAGATAGTGTATAAACCATTACAAGTCACTGTACTGCCTGGAGACAAACAAGACCATAGTGTAAGTTAATACACAGCACATCATAAACCTAAGTGCACCCCTGTTCAGTACCAGTCAAAACTCTCCTCATATTAAAATCAACAGGATTTACATTTAATGATAAAAAACAGACTTATGCCCCACACCTCAGGATCTTAAAAATCCTAACCAAGGTTCAAACCTTCAGACAAGCCATAGAAAAGCATATTATTCACTATTTTTTGATAGATTTGGTGCAACACCACACACTTTCAGATTATGCTGATGGGCAGATGTTCCATTCAAAACCTTACGCCAGTTTCTTGTAAATGCTACATTTCAGAAAATACCAAGACTTTAAATCTAAAAAAAAAAACATGGCAGATGGCAGCGAGGTGATGGGTCTGCTGGTGGTGTGTGTGCTTCCTGTCCAGACAAAGCAAAGTAGAAGAAAAAAGTGAATGAAGACATCATTCAAAGAAAGCTTATACTGTACCTATACAACTCAACAAATGTATTCATCATCTCGACAGTCCACTTAGTTCTCAATTTAGCCAAAATCCACACACACACACAGACAACTAATGCTCAGGTTTTCTCTAAAGATATTGAGCAACCACCATGGTTGCTGTGAAAGAGCTCAAAATGATAGTTTCACTAGTAGTTAGTGTTCAACAGAGCAACAGATTAGTAGTTGTTCAACAGCTTTTGGGAAATGCACTCAAGCCTGGCTTTCTCTTCCCAGGAGGCATCTCACCGCTGAACTCGACACTGCATCTGTAGAACATAAACGCTACTGTATATACTGCACCAATGTACGATTTTAACTTTGTTCACTAGTACACTTCTGGTGCATTATGCTATACTTATTACACTTACACTCCACTCCAAAAGTATTGGAACAGGGAAGCCAATCCCTTTATTTTTGCTGTAGACTGAAAAAAAATGGGTTTGACATTAAAACCTGTCTGTCTGTCTATGTATTTAAATGTAATTCTTTGTAAATTATTCAATTACTTGTATAATCATATAATTACATTTAAATAGCAGAATAAAATGACAATAATTACAATCAACTTGTGAATGTTTTAACTGTGCATTAAATGACTTGCACCAAAATCCTGCATATTCAGGTGATTCTTCAGAGAAAATGTGTCGTTCTGTACATTAGTCTTGTTAAAAAAGCAGGGTAGCTTAGTCTCCATCTACAGCATCACCTCTCAATAAGACACATATGCACCTACACTTATAATACAAATACACACTCAAAACGCATACACACTAGATTGAAACTGGTGGGCGAGTACATTCATATGACCTTTGACACCTGGTAAAACACCAGTATCTTTGGTTTGGGAGATGAAGAGATGCATTAACTTTACCTCCCATCAAAGAGAGAGAGAGAGAGAGAGAGAGAGAGAGAGAGAGAGAGAGAGAGAGTGAGATGAACAGGGAAGTGTGGGGAAGTGTGTTGTACTCCCAGGGTGCCATCAATTTGGAAGCCATAATTAAAGCTGAATAACTCTTCTCTCTGAACAGCACATATGCTTTCCAGCCTCACAGCTTCCTCTGGCACATCGTTGCTGTTTTAACTTGATGACTTAATAATTATGCTTAATAATAAGCCTAGCCTGATGTGATCAGGTTTCCACTGATAATATACACACACAGGGAAGCACACACTCACTTGTTTGTGTTCCTGCCTTTTGTTGAGTTCTCTATAACTTCCACAAGAAAAAAAGAGGTCTTGGTAGTTTCGCAAAGTCAACTAGAATATCTGATGGGAATAGAGAGGATACTTTAGCTGAAGACCACTCAGAAAGATTTTTTTAAGATGTCATGTAAGTGGAATGGCAAGGCTACAGATGCTAAGACACTATAACTTAATAATCACCTAAACAGACCTGTTGATGTAATCAAAATGAATCACCCAAATGTCTGTCAGACTGCATTCAGATCTTAATTCACGGTTACCCATGTCTTTGCACTGAAGTAGGGATTTATAGTGAACTGAGATGCTGGGGCTGTCATACCGCTGCTCACGCGATCACTCAGGTTTGTTGACGGTGAGCAGAGGGATGCCAGTATCTTGGGGAGCTCCCATGCCTGTTTACCTTCTGGCTCTCTCCTTTTAGGTAGGCTGTTCTAGATAGTTCTGCTGGAGTCAATAGCCACACTCTGATATGTTTCATAATCCCCCTGCTCTATAAGTCCAAACAGAACTAATTCCCTTTTTGTCTTTTCCAAGTGAGTGATTGCCCATTGATCCGGTCCAAGGCTGATGGAAGACTGATTACTATTCTCTGCATGATGCTTCCCTGGATCAACTGCCCACCAACAACCAACTACTGTAGCCTGCTCCAGATGCCCTACTCTACTGCCCACATTGGAGTTCATATGGACTTTCTGGCTGTTGTCATTTCTACCACTGTCATCATCATCCCTGTCCCCCTACTGTCACCATATCAGTTCACCTGAACTTTACAACAACATCATATGATTATGATTTATCACAAACTTAGAATTAGCAGACCAGAGGAGGATGGGTCCGCCATGTGAGTCTGGTTCCTCCCAAGGTTTCTTCCTCTAGCTCTGAGGGAGTTTTTCCTTGCCACTGTCACCGTTGGCTTGCTCACCGGGGATTAGGGATTAATGGTTTGATGTTTGTTATTACTAACCCTGTAAAGCTGCTTTGTGACATCAGTTGTAAAAAGCGCTTTATAAATAAATTTGATTTGATTCTTTTTAGACACAGTGAGTATGTTGAGAGGGTGCAGTCTTGGGCTTGTGGTTAAGGAAACAGGCTTGTGATTGGAAAAGGTCTGCCCCTGAATCAACAGGAAACAACTGAAATGCCCTTTAGCAAGGCATGTAACCCCCAATTGCTCCCTGGGCAAGTGTGCTCAGTGCCCCCTTGTGTTTTGTTCACTAGAGTGTATGTAGGTGTGTTTCATTATGTGGGTTAAATGCTGATGTCAAACTCTGAATCCTCAGGTCAAAAGGTGACTACTGAGCTCTCATGTTTGCTGGTAATATTATCCTGTTCTAAATAAGCAAAGTATGAAATGTAAAAAAGTCCTAGTTGATCAATCACATCAGAGTTAAGTGGGAAAACTGTGCACTGCGCAATTTTTTGAAGAAACCACATTCAGTCAAAGCATGTCCCGCTTTTGACTGGCACTGAATATGCTTTATTCAATACTATGAGTTTCTATTTTTATGAGTTGTCAGAAGAAACATTGAGTTTCTCTACAAACCTGTCAGCAGCACTTTGTTTGTGTACTATTGTTTACCTGGAGTCTGCCTTGGTATTCGGAGCATGCTCGGTCCAGTCGTGGTCTGAAAAGGTCAGGACCCCCTCACATTTGACTTGACTGGCACTATAGTGGTGACCAGCATGTGAATGAGGCTAATTGCGGTGGGATGCTTATTAGCATACTGCGTGATGGAATCTCCCAAGCTTGACGCTAGCTGGAGACAGGCCCATACTCATTTACATATCACAAAGGGAACAGGTTGTCACTGAGGTGGTGCTGAGAGCCTTTATATGGAAATCCCTTGAGTGAACTGTTGCAGAAGAGTGACTGTTACACACACACATTTATGCATAGCCAGTAAACCAGTAAACTTCTGGGAGACCTTGAGACCTTGAGTCAACCAAACAACTGCAATTAGTGTTTTCACTAAATGTCTTTATTAATTCACAGCTTGTTTTCAGCATACAGTTGTATGATGATGATGATTGTTACACTTATATAGCACCTTTCTCAAAGCCAAGGATGCTTTACAATCAATACACTCCATTTACACACACTCAATCACACACACTGGCGAGAAGCGGCAGCCAATCGCGCACAGTGTACTCTCAACCGGAAGCGACCGTCCACCTGGAGGACTGCGTCGAGCACTAGGGGTATCACCCAGGACAGAGTGCCAACCATATCTGGGCATACACACATACATACACACATTCATTCATACACAACAGGGTAATTTTTTTTTAGAGTATCCAATTCACCTGATCTCCATGTTTTTTTTTGGACTGTGGGAGGAAACCGGAGTTCCCGGAGGAAACCCACGCAGACATGGGGAGAACATGGAAAATCCACTTAGATGTGGACTCGAACCCAAGACCTCAGCGCTGAGAGGCGAACGTGCTAACCACTAAGCCACCGTGCCGCCTGTATGACTGGGAAGGGAGATTTCTTCTTTAGAATAGAAATAGAACTATGGGTATAGAACTTGGACTCGAGTCCGACTCGAGTCACTAAACTGATGACTTGTGACTTGACTCGACAACATCACTAAAGACTTGTGACTTGAGTTGGACTCTGCCTTTACTGACTTGGACTTAGACTTGAGATTTGAGACTTGAAGCCTCCATTTGAACATAATAAATAAGTAAAGCTGAATCACATAACTGGATCATTTTGTATTAAATGGTGCTGTAATGCTTGTCATGACCCGATCCGCTGCCAGCTGCCAGATTTGTACTGTGCATGCGCATAAGCACGTCATTTCTGGATAAAGTTTTACGAATTGCATTGAATCAGAGTCATTTTTGGTGAAGGATGAACACTTTTGCACTTTATCGTTTTATTGAATTTATGTTTAATTGTTTGTTAAAAAGAAGTCATTTACGTTTTCAGCACTTTGCAGGATTACTTACTAAAGTGTGGAGCAGATGGGCGTTAGCAACAGCAGGGTTGCCAGGTTCCCAAAAATCTCCATCCCGATGTCTGACATAAAGCGCCCTAGACAACCTGACACCAGCCTAAAATCTAGAGCGTCCAATCACAGATATTATTGTTAGCATTATTATTTTTATTAGTAGTAGTAAATATAATGTATTTATTACTTATTAATTTATATACATTAATAAATTATTGTGGTCTAAAACCAGGTGTGTCAGTTTCATTGTCTAATCCCTGTATATATATATATATATATATATATATATATATATATATATATATCTTTATATATTTCCAGTCATGTGACATACAAATTGCTCCAGTGTACCAACTTTATTCAAATTGAGGTTGTAATTACGGTTTCACAGAATAATTGACTGTGTTGATAATGTTATTAATTTTACCTTTGACCTCTAAAGGTTAAAATAAATAACCCAATAAGACGTCTTTGCATTCAACTTTTTCAAATGCTCTCACTAAAGTCCAAAGTTTGTTATGGGATGTTAACCAGTCTTTATGAAGAAAAGATAACCAACTGAGGGATAAAGGAAGTTGCCTCATGCTAAGCCTACAGTAGAATAATGATGACATCTGGTCACTGAGGAGGTCATGAAAGGCAATTGACTTCACCTGCTTACACATTTGAGCACATCATCATACTGAAATATGGAAACATCATGAAGGAATAGTGTTTATGCAATACTGTGCACCTGATCTGGACAAATGGCCTCATATAACTGTTACCATGTACTGCAGTCATCAGACCAAGCAAGACTCATGAGATTCACAGTGTTTAATAGCAACATATACTATTGTGTATTTAATGCATATTATGGTTTGAAAATAAGACCAACTATAGGAGAAGAGGTCAACAGTGAGTTATAAGTAGGGGCCCAATTCAAGCCAAAATACAATTTTATGGTGATTTCAAAAATTATGCTTTAGCTTCTTTTTCTTTTTTTTATTTTAAGCTTTGCGGTACAGCATTTTGTCATGTACTGTGCCTTATTACTTCACAATGCAAATGAATAAGTCTGTAAAAGAATCTGCTAAAGTTGATGCTTTATTCATCTCAGCACATCAAATTAAAAGCTCATTAAGCAACATTCAAAAAGCTTCTGTTTAGAAGTACATATTAAGCAAATGTGCTGAATGATTTACAGTGGAAGATCTATGTGCTGCTTATGGTGTAGCTCAGGGATGTTTACTGGTATAGCAGTGTCATATGTCAGTGCCATCTTATGGATTAAGAGAACAGTAAGAAAACAATGCATTTTTGTATCCTATCTGTATTTTAGTCATTTCTGTAAGAAGTCATCTCATTCCTCATTACTTTACTTCTGCATTACTCTAAAACTCAAACAAATCTTTGATGATGGAAACAAAATGATTGATGCTGGATCTAGAAACTAGCCTGTTAAAACTGCAGCAGCTCAAAATGAAGCCTTTTTATTAAGACATAAAGTTTACAGGGCTGTTCCTGAAAAAAAATCCAGTCTTAACTGATTAGTAAGGTTTGAGTTCAAGCTTTACAGGATTTGATTATTAAACCCAAATCATGCAGTCAGCTGTAGCATCAGCACATCTGCATAAATTATACACACAAATAAATATACACGAAACTAATGTTGTGGCTATTTGCTGCCAAGTGTATCATAATTGATACATATTTGAGTTTTTGAGACCTACATCATGAGTGTGATCATTTTAGAATCTTCAATAATTAATTATAATTATAATAGTATGTAAAATCTGTAAATAATAAAAATTATAAATCAATAAGAAAAGTCTGATGTATACAAATACATGTCTTTGTAAGTCAGAGTAAAAGTGAAAAAAGTTTGTTAAAATACTGAGTGATAAATTAAAAATAAAACAAAATAAAAATAAAAAAGTGTATTGAAAGTGATTCAAAACAAGCTCAAGTATACAAAGTGTTTTTTAATTCATTAATTTTTTTCTTAACTGATTAGGAAATTCAAATGAACACTCCAAAAATTCTAATTTAGTGCTAATGATTTGATGGTACAAGACATTGTGTATAATTAGTGTTGTTCACATTTACTGCTCATGGATTCAGGATTTATTCAGGTAATGCTTCTTTTGCTTTGGGTATAAACTAGGGATGCACTGAATTTTAGGCAAACAAAATTATTTGATCTAAAAGGGCAAAAAAGACAGAATAAGTGAAAGGACTAAATAATTTATACAGAACAATGACATTTTAATAATACTCTACTGGACATTCAGAATTGTGCTTTTCCTCAACAGTTAACAAAACACAGATTCACCAGCACAGTTACAGTTTGGTGGTGAAATGGAAGAAGACAACAAACTACAAGCACAACCTTTACTAAACTACACTTGTTATGATGAAGCCAGAATACAGCCGCTTAGCTTTGTGTTTGTGCTCAGCCGCTGCAGTGTTAGGGATCGTCTCACAATTAGCAGAAGAAATGTGAAGTGTTTCAGTGTCTGTAGTCAATGATTGTAGCCAGTGTTTTTTTATGAATACAGTGGAACCTTAGTTCTTGTCTGTACTGGTTATCATACAGTTCGGTTATAGTCAACTTTTTTCTAAATTTTCAAAACTGTTTTCCCAGTTATTGTTCATCCACCTGGATTTTGTCAGCATGCCCACATGACTTGCTGCTAATTTCGTGAAAACAAATCATCCATCCATGGGTTTGCCATTCACCCACACGTTTGTTGTTCATTCTTCCTTTGTTTCTTGTTGTTTCTCATTGATAACACTCAAAACAAATTTAAATATGTCACACTAAAGCGACAGTGTGCAGCGCTACTGCCTGAATACAGGAGCGAATACAAATAGCAGCTAAGAACAGGTGTACAAAACAAACGCTGCTGCCACAAACAGGCCTCTCTGGTCTCCATATTCCAAGAAGAGTCTTCAGTAAAAGTAAGAGTGATGTTAAATGTTCATTTATCCATTTCATTAGTCTTTTGTATTTATTTCTCATTGTGTTCTGTATGTAAAACTATACTTATTCTATATAAAGTGTATTTTTGTTAATATTTGTGTCTGGAATTGATTAATTTGATTTACATTATTTCTGACATTCATTCCTGACTCACTACAAGACTTATTTAGGGAAATAGTTTCGTTACTAATTTTATAATATTAATTTTATATACTGTTTCATTTTGTTCCGTTTTGGTTTCTGCCAAAAATGTTCATTTCAGTGCATCTCCTGTATTAACAGTTTCTGAACAGTACTGCTGCCATAAGTCCCAGTTTTGTGAAGCACATTTTGAGGCAGATTTGTGGAGTCTAATGACTAGCCTTCCATCCTTCTTCCCCTGCTAGTGCAGATTGCTTTTCTTTGGCAAATGTTAAGGTTTCCCTTATTGCATCAATGCATGTACTTTTTGTAGTTTGGGATCCAACAAACTGGCAACACTGAAACACTTAATTGCCTAACGTTTGAAAACCTTCTGTCTTCTGTTATGACTCAAACAGGCATTCAGCGTGATGTGACTCACTTGTGCTGCGGCAGTTGTAATTGTAATTCACTCATTTCACACTTATGCTGTTGACTTATTTTGGTATATTTTCCACCTGCTGTAGATCAGAGTAACTAATCTAATTATCCATTAATTAAGCTAATATTTCATGCAGTGTTTTATCCTTTTGTTCTCTCATAAGGGCAAGAGAAGATGCCTATACCAGACTTTAAAAAGTTGGGTCAGAGGCATGTTTAGCACTGGGTTACATCACCTTTTCTTTTAATTCTCTTTTTTAATCACTTGAGAATTGAAGATGCTGATTGTTGCTGATATCTTTGTCTGATTCTTCTCTTCATGATGTCGCATACATTATCAACAGGATGCAGATCTGGACTCCAGGCAGGCCGGTCAAACACATTCACTCTATGTTTATGAACCCACACTGATGTAACTTGCTCAGACTGAGGCCTGGCATATGCAGATTCCTGTGGGTTTCTCAAACAATACCACTGTGATGGTCACAGACATTCAACATCCAACCTTGGCCTTTATGCACCTATGCAGATTTCCTCTGACTCCCTGAATCTTTTCATGATGTTCTGAACTGTAAATGTAATCTTGCACTGAGAAACATCGTCTTTGAACTGACTATTCGTTTGGAGTTTTGGCACAGCGTGGTGAAACCATCCTTGCTTGAAAAGACTGAAACTTTGGTGGATACCACCTAAACTGCTAATGGTGAAACCTTTCAGAACGGTGTTACTTGTACTTTTTCGTCTTATTTCACCTCTGTCCCAACTTTGCAGTGTTACAGGCAACAATTTCTAAATGTATTTATATTTTAGCATAAATAAATGGAAACTGCAAAAACAGACCAATTTTTATTTTAAAATGATCATGGGTGTGATGTCACTGTTAATGTTAATCTTTGTTAAAATTACATATTGACTTTTTAGTACATAAAACTAAAAATGTATTTGTACTTCAGGCTGAACGTATACTATGAGCCCTTTAAAATCAAACATACACAGTAAATATGCCAGTGTTAAATCGACACTACTAGAGTTAAATTAACACTGAGGGTGTCAAAATGTAACACTCTCAGTGTTAATTTAACTCTAATAGTGTTGATTTAACTCTGGCATATTTACTGTGTAGCAGTGTAAGCAGGATGTTTTGGATTAGTGAACAACGGATCAATTCTCAAGTTTCGTGTGCAGTGGATTCATGAATTTAATAACATGGAAGTAGAAAATCTACCTTAGAGCTGCATATTAGCCTGCAAACGATCAAATCTGTGCAGCAGTATCCATCAATATGAGACCTTTTCTGCTCTCCCTTGTTACTCAAATGCTAACATGTGTACCAGTAATTGGTTCATGTGTGTACAAGGTATGAGTGTGTACTTGTGTATATATGTACATCAGTTGCAAAGTACTGTATACCTTCTAATTAGAGACTGAAAATGGCAGGATCAACAGCATGGTTTGAAAACATCATGCCCAGTCCCACACAGGCTTGTCGTGATCATGATCATGTACAGTATCTCACAAAAGTGAGCACACCACTCAGTACAACACAGGTGTACTTACTTGTGTCGCAGTTATTTGGACATTAATGTCTGTGTGTTGAGTTCTGTTCAGAAGACTCAGTAAATCTATACTTGTACAAGCTGTACACTGACTACTCTACATTATATCCATGTTTAATTTTTATAGTGTTGTCCCATGAAAAGATATAGTCAAATATGTGCAGAGGTGTGAGGAGTGTACTCACTTTTGTGAGATATATAAATATATTCTACTGATATGAAGTGAAATGTGAAAATGCAAAAATACAACACAAACACACTTGTTCCACATGCTAATAGAATTGGTGTCATCTTTTTTTTTAAATAATTTATTTCTAGGTTTTTTGCCAATTTTTATCCCCTTTCCAATGTAGTGGTAGCCAATTAGCCCATCCCCTCCGTTAGGCCTCTCCCCATCACTTTGCAATGTCCCTGACTCTAGGAGGGTGCAGGCAAGCACAAGCCTCCTCCGTTGCGTGTGATGCAGCCACCGCTTCTTTTTTTCGAACCACCGCTGATACACCGTCACTGGAGAGCCTCGGAGGAAGGCACACAGGGTCCCCTGCTCCGATTGGACCAATCAGTAGACGCCTAAGCCAGCGGACATTGCAACGTGAAAGTGATAAGGAGAGTGAGAGCACCATCTACCTGCCCAGAGAGAGCACTGCCAATTTTTGCTCTCTTGGGCCCCGGCTGTCGATGGCAAACAGCATGACCGGGATTCGAACTCGCGATCCTCGGGTCATAGTGGTAGTGTCTTTGCCCGCTGACCCACTCGGGGCCCACAGAATTGGTGTCATCTACCTAGAAACCAAATAACATACCTCTCAAGTCTCATGCATTGGTTGTGAGTCTCATGCATTGGAACTAGATCTCATGGTCTCACCCAAAACCTTTCAAATCTCACATCCCAAAACATACATTAAATGATTATTAATTATGAATTAATATTAATAAATTATTAATAAGACACTAATAATAGGTATTAATAATTGCTATTAATAATAAAATAATCAAATTTATATTATTAAGATTAAGATCAACCAATTTAGCCAATGTGATTGTTCACACAATGGAATTTGACCTCCGCCTTTACCCATTTGTGCAGTGAAACACACACACACACACACACACACACACAAGTGAACACACTAGGCTGTGAGAATTTGTGCCCGAAGTGGTGGGCAGCCCTTATCCACCGGCGCCCGGGCAGCAGTTAGGGGGTTAGGTGTCTTGCTCAAGGGCACTTCAGTCATGTCCTGTCTGGGGATCGAACCAACGACCTTCTGGTCACAAGACCAGATCCTTACCACTAGGCTATGGCTTATTATTCATTTAATTATTTATTAATTATTCATTTGAACATTTAATAAAACTCAATCTCTTTCAGTTCACTGTGTTTTCTACAGTTCTTTTCTATTGTTACTGTTAAGTTCACTGTTTCCTTTGTGGTTTGACTGGTTGTAAAGCATGTAGCATAAAATTATCACCCAATTCTGTGCTTCACCTTGTTAGTCAACTTCACTCCAACTCATTGCCATCAATTTTACACTCACTTATTTTTTTAAATGTATGGTCAACAGACCTATGAGAGTTCTATGTAACCATGAGGAGATGGAAGCAGGCTGTGGGATCCAGAACTGAGGTTTAAGGAATACAGAAGCAAAACTGATGGCTATGAACTTAAACAGAACCTAGCATGACCACAGACTTAAGCATGAGAACACTGATAACAGACTACTATGAACACCGATAACTGGCATGAATACACATGCACTGAATGGCTGACAAGGAATATGAAACATGAGGTTGCTTTTAAAGAGAACATGATTGGGGAGTGTTATGAGAGGGCTGTGAGTAACAAGACTGTGTTGTGACAAGTTTTGACAATGAAATTGAGGAGAAATGACGAGTCTATGGGCGTGGACACGACGTAGACATGACATGAAAGCACAAATGGAAGACACGTGACAAGAGCCACAAGGTCACAAGACCTCATTTACATAAAATTCTACCTAATTTTTCAATAAAAATAAGCAGTTAACAGGTCAATTTGACCCAAAGACCACAGAAAGGTTGTAATTATGTCACCATAGTCAATTCATCCAAAGCTTCCAAACACAGACACAGATTTACGGAGTCAGGTGAACACGGACTCCTGGCCAACTAAAGCTGTTTACAACCAGATAGAGTGACAGAAGGAATGGCCAACTATATGTTAGCAAGAAATGGCAGAGCCAATCGATGAGCTTGTGGGCAGTCTAAAGAGAAACAGACTTCAGCTTGAGCAGTCGTAGCGCTTGACTGCCTCCATTTAATATAGCGTAACATTGTTTTTGGATGTTAAAAACTGCAGGGGACTAAAACTGAATTTTGAAAAAGTGCAGGGGACCTGTCCCCCCTTGGGGTCCCAAATTACATCTGTGCTGCCAGCTAAATTAGCCAATGAGACAAGATGATAGCTAGATTAGCTAATGAGATGCACTGACCACTGGATTAGCAATTTAGACATGCTGGCAGTTGGATTAGCTAATGAAACACGCTAGATTACTCAGTGAGACGCACCAACAGCTAAATTAGCCTACAAGCTAGGGGGGATATATACAGATATATATACAGATAGCCTACAATCTAGCTAGGGGCAGCCATGGCCTAGTGGTAAGGATCTGGTCTTGTGACCAGAAGGTCGTTGGTTCGATCCCCAGACAGGACATGACTGAAGTGCCCTTGAGCAAGGCACCTAACCCCCTAACTGCTCCCCGGGCGCCAGTGGATAAGGGCTGCCCACCACTTCGGGCACAAATTCTCACAGTCTAGTATGTTCACTAGTGTGTGTGTTTCATTGCACAAATTCCGTTATGTGAAAAATCACATTGGCTGATCTTAATCTTAAGGCAGCTACATTAACCAATGAGACACACTACCAATAAGATGCACTGTCTACTAGATTAATCAGTGCGATATGCAGATGACTACAAGATCCAATGAGATATACTAGCAGCTAGATTAGCCAATGAGATTAAATCAGTTGGGAAATAATTGCATTTATTTAATTTTTTTGTGATCAGGCAATAAATGACAGGCCTAGCTGAACTAAAGTACAATAGAACAGCACACTTATGTACGGGAATCACTTTTACTGTGATGCTGAACATACAAGGCAATTGTTCCCAGTTACAGTGTTTCCTACAGTGTACAGATACAGTTAAATTGACTTTTGCTAAATACGATTCCTACTACAGTCCATGATTAATTTAAAAGAAGGAACAGAGAACAGTGGCATTGACTTTTCAGTGTAATTAACTGCTCTATCCTGAACTTACCGCTCACTTGGCTAATGAAGTGTCCTAGTTCATTTTAAATGAAGCCTCTTGGAGCCATTGATGCCTCTTTCTGAATGAACTGCATGTAGTAGACAGGGGACTAGTAATAAGGCTGAAATTCCTCTCACTTTTCTGCAAATACTAATTGCCTCACTGTAACTGTTCCCCTTGTGGAACACTTGGCATGGCTTACATGTTTTCAGAATGTGGATCATTCACACTTCACATACCGAGCCTTTGTTTCTGCGCTAAGACTGTGTTCACTGGATGTGTTGCATTAAGTAAATGTAACACATGTCAGCTCTTATAAGCATTAAAGTGGATTAGTGTGAAAGACATGCTCACATTGAGACAATTGAATTCATGCCCAAAAACCTCACACAGGAGGTTGACACGTTTCTGTCGCACATAGCATTAAAGCTCAGAATATAAATGATAGAATGACAGGCTGAAGGAGCGACTTTAAAATCTGTGTTGCTAATAGGCCACGGCTTAAGCGCTGAGGAGCTTCATAGCCTAGCTTATTAAAGTTCTTTAACAACCAGCAAAATGACACAACTGCAGTGATGTGGTCAAATTAAAACTCTTTCCTCATGTATTCTCATCATCAGGAATCAGTTCAGGTCACAGTCTAGAACAGTGACCTGCAGGTACAGGTGTGCAGAGTCTAAATAAATCAATATTTTTCATGCTGATATTTTATTTTGATCTTTTTAACTAAAAATAAATCTACATTTAAACAAGTACTCTGTCAGTATTTTAAATAAAAAACAATCAAGGGTGTTGTTAGGTGTGGGCACCAGCCTACTGAGCCAAGGCAGCCTCAAATGTTTTTTGAAAGTGAAAGTAAAGTTTGTACATTGACACAACTCCCACCAACTTGCCCTGACTAAGCCCTTACTATATTTAAATCCTAGTGACGTCTGTGGCTTGAAGCTTTAAAGCATTAGCAATTTAGAAATGTTCAAGCAATGCTTTCTTTTGATACATTACTTTAACCAGACAAAATGGGAATAGTTTGCTAATATTCCACATTTAATCTACATAGTGCAATTGTTCTTGTGTCTTAAGTATTATTTTGAAGGACTATTATTAAAATTAAATACTCAATTACATTTCCTAAACCATGTCATGTCATATGCCGTCATGGCTTCACGATGGTAGGCTGCACAGACGAGTCACTTCTCTCCAATGCCATCTGTCTCTGGTTGCTTGTAGCAGGCTAGCACCTGATAATCCAGTCCATGTCTTGATGTTATCCATCCAGGTTATTCTTGGTCTTCCACGTCTTCTGACTCCCTCCACAAGTCCAGTCATAACACTTCCTTCAATGCTCTCATGTGCTGCCTCATCACATGACCGAAGTAACGTAACTTGCAGGATTTAACGTGCATCAGTAACTCCTTTTGAGTTCTAGCATCTCATAAACTTGCTCAGTGGTCATCATCTTCATCCATGAGATCTTCAGCCACTTCCTGATGCACTTGTTCTCAAAAGCCTGAATGCGTCTTTCTTCCTCTTTCTTCAGTGTCCAGGCCTCACATCCATATGTAGCTATTGGCCAGACCAAGACTTTCATCAGTCTTATAGTCAAATGCTCAATTGCTCAATTGCATTTCCTAAACCAGCTCATCATATATCAGCCTACCATGATGCTAATGTTTGTTTGCAATGGACTGGAAATATCAGTTATTCAACATATTTTTTGGTTCCATACTTCCACTTTCTTGTGTATTTAATGAGTACTGTACTTTAACTTAAGCAAGACAGGTATCACCATGTGTTACTTATAGGATTTGTATCTGTATCTGTACAACCATCTATGATGTGTATCCTTCTCAATACTCAGAGCGGGCGTGGCCTAAACCAGAATTGGGCGTGGTTTAACCGAAAGTGGGAGGGGTTTAAATCGGTACATTATTTAAAGTCTGAAATTGATATGGATTGATCAGAAGTTGCTATATGTATTGTTTATTGAAAACTATTTACAGAACAGCCTCAACATTCTAGTTTTTGATCACAAAAGTAAGAGAACTATTCACAGAACCAGTTTTTTTTAATACACTCAAAACATTTTTAAGTGCATGAATGAATACAACTCAAGCAGTAGGAAATTATGAACTACTAAGCAGTGGTGGACAGTAGTGGAGTACATTTACTTTAGTACTGTACTTAAGTACATTTTTTGAGTATTTTTACTTTACATGAGTATTTATTTTTTGGTGAACTTATGACGTTCACTCCACTACATTTTAAAGACAAATATTGTACTTTTGACTCCACTACATTTCTGAGAAGCCTTCCGTTACTCGTTCCTTTTGGCTCAGCATAGCTTTGCATCTGCTGTTTCTGTTTTTCTTTGATAGTCCGATGCTTTTTCGAAACAACGCTTCAAACTATTCGATTCTATAATACTCGATGCTTTCGATACTATAGCCAGTACTATAGTCAAATCAGCACGTGCAATTGAGCAAGCCAGCTGCGTAAAGTTAGTTTAATATTGGACATTCGTTTGATATTCGTAGTTCCGCTATTCCTCATGTAACGCTCCGATCGCCGGTCGCATCCCAAGCTTGTTAGTGACGTTACTTTCAGAACTAAAACAGAAGATAAAAGAGCTAGGTACAGTGATCTTGGTGGTACAGCACAACATCCTCGCTGGTTCTCTCCTTTCACACACATGCGCCTTTAGCTTATCTGGCTCTTAAAGGGACAGTGTACACATTACTCAACACTGTCCGTTACAGCTAACAAGACGCAGATTCACCAGCACAGGTACAGTTCTGAGGTGAAATAGACGAAGACGACAAACTACAACGACAAAAGTGACTGAAATTCACATGTTATGATGAAGCCTGGGTGCAGGATCTTAGCTCTCTGTTCATTCTGGTTACAAGCTGCTGTAGTTTTAGGGGCCGTCGCACAATTACCAGAAGAAATGTGTTACAGACATCCATGTGACTAGTATTATTCATTTTAGCCATTTACATGATTTTGTTTCATGTTTATTTTTTTAAATGAAATATTAGTAATAATGTGACATACATGTATCTTCATACACATTCATATATTTTTGTCTTTGTAATTTTTCTAACATTTGTTTTATGTACAATTATAAAAAAATAATAATCAAAGACTCATGTTATTAAACATAGTGATGTGAAACCAACTTATTAAAATGCAGACATATATTCACATATCCAGACATACTGCAAGACTTATTTTGGAACATAGTGACATAAATATAATAGATAAGTCTATTAATCTCCCATGTTATTTAACATAATGATGTCAATTCAACTTAATAATATAGAGACAAGTATTCTAACTACAAGACTTATTTTGGGTCATAGTGATGTAATTTGTTTTTAATTAGAAAGTAAATAAATCTATTAATCTCTCATATGATTAAAGCTAATTATGTCAATTCAACTTAGTTATATAGAGACAAGTATTCTACACAAACTACGAGGGATATTTTGGGACATAGTGACATTATTTGTGATTTATATTGTATATATATATATATTTATATTTGTTATTTATATTTCTTCCGGTAATTGTGCGACAGTCCCTAAAACTCACTGCTGCTTGTAGCCAAAGTGAACACAAAGCTAAGCTCCTGTGCCCTGGCTTTTTCATAACAAGTGAATTTTACTAAATGTGGTTGTAGTTTGTTGTCTTTGTCTATTTCACCACAAAACTGTAACTGTACTGGTGATTCTAGGTTTTGTTTACTGGTGAGGAAAAGTGGAAATACAAATATCAAATGAATGTACAATATTAAACTAACTTTACCGCAGTTACAAAACAGGCAACAATAGTAACTTGGCTAAGCGTTTGGCCGACAAGCACCGCGACCTCTACAAAGAGCTGAAAACTCGACTGGTTAGTAAAGTTAACGGCTACGCAACAGAGCTTTAAGTGGTTAGTGAAATATTTCATTTGTAACTGTTTACGTCGGCGATAAGCTAATTACTCTCCTTCACATGTGAACTCACGATGATGCTCACGTGTTCACGTTTCCATCTCAGTTAGGCTGTAAAGCATGTAGACTATCTAATCAGTCAATTTAATGTGGCTGTTTTTAAGCAGTAAAATATTAGTGTTTAAAACAGAGCAGTGATT
The DNA here is from genome assembly GCA_036984385.1 of Crenuchus spilurus. Taxonomy (NCBI): domain Eukaryota; kingdom Metazoa; phylum Chordata; class Actinopteri; order Characiformes; family Crenuchidae; genus Crenuchus; species Crenuchus spilurus. The sequence continues at coordinate 18,579 of BRDA01063555.1, forward strand.
ATAACTTCAAATTATCATTGTTCATCTCACTTTTTACTCAGTAGTCAACTTCCATCACTCCTTCAAGTTCATCCAATCAGGCTACCATTACATCTGTTCTAGACAGGCAGGCAGGGAACCTTAAACAGACAAATAAACTCCCTAACATTTAATTACAGAACCAGAAAAGCAATGTTTGAAGTATGTATTATATAGTAATTTTATTGCTTTATTTAGCAAGATTTAATTTTAATTCAATTTTTAAAATCATTTTAATTTTTTGGTGTTAAATAAACAATTTAATTTTAGACAAAGGAATTACTTAATATTTTTTGTTGTATTTTTGGCAAAGTATTGTTTTGGTATTGAGAATTGCGATACTATGCTTAGTATCGGTATCGAAGTCAAAATCGAAGTGGTATCGTGACAACCCTTTTGGTAACACACTATGCTCCTCACAAGAAGGGGAACCAATCACAGTCTTCGCTCACACCTGGGATTTGGAATTATGCCATTGTAATCATCATTCAGATATTAATCTAGATTAATCAGAGCTTTCACTGTTTTGTAAGCTTCTACGTTAAGTATGGAAGTTCTTTGTTACCAGTGTTACTGTCTGTGAGAGAAAAGTTTTTTTTGGTTATAAAATAGTTGTCCTATTTTTTTATTGCATTTTTTTGCTGAAGTTTTACAGGTGGTGTAGACTTTTTCTTGCAGAGTGGTTCTACATATTAATACATCATCAGGTGGTTTCAGCAAGTTACAGGGTTCTGTAAAAGCACTCAAAACAATACTTGAGTATTTTCAAAAGTAAGTACTTCAGTACTTTAACTTGAGTAAACTTTTGACTGAGCAACATTTACTTGTAGTTGAGTAAGTTTTGACCATGAGTATCAATACTTTTACTTAAGTACTAGAGTTTAGTACTTTGTCCACCACTGCTACTAAGTATGCATGAACAAGAGTTGTCATACTCAACACAACTTAGTTTTAATTTTTTTATTTTATTTTATGATCAAACTGATTTTTTTCTTTCAATTATTTATTTATTCATTCTTGGCATTTTTTCCACACAAAGTTAAACAATGTTGATTAAGGTGTGTGTGTGTGTGTGTGTGTGTGTGTGTGTGTGTGTGTGTGTGTGCATGTGTATGCAAGAGTGCAGCACAGCTCTGGCTGCAGAGACGTGTCTGTGTAGGGAGGGGTGGGCGCTTTGTGTGACTGGCCAATCAGATTGTGAAGACAGTCAGTTACCCAATGAGGATTTTTCTTCAGCAGGAGCACGGATATTGACGAGTTTTACTAGTATCATGCTCTACTTGTCAAAAATGCTTTATCCGTACCGGATACTCATCTGAAACGAGTACTCAGCTCAACCCTAATTGTTGAACTCATAGATATGTAGCTATACTGTTACCACTTATACCTTAAGCATGTTTTAAGGGGGTAGCTAGAATAACAGATGCTAGTTATGTAAGATAATAGATGACCATTATCATATTTTCAAGCAATAAACAAAAACCAAAACCATTTAAATTGCATAACTAAGACAACAAAATCTAGATATGTGTATTTGCTTTTCAATATGAATAAATATGTAATCTAATGAAGCATTAAAGCAAAAATACTCAAAAATTAAGCAATGGTATAGGTCACTTGGAGCTTCAAATGCAGCAGCCACAGAAACAATCATTGTAATGTTTACTATTAAAATTATTTATTGCTTGAAAATTTAGTGAACCTCACTGGTTACACACCCATCTTTGTCTTTGCATCCTTATTAGGAAGGGTTCTATATATACATATATATTTTCATTCAACATTTTAAAAATAATCAATACTTTAATAGTTTAAGTATATACCGTATGTGCTACACATGTACATGTAATATATAACATATATTGGTGAGAAATGAACTTCCTGGTTCATTCTCTTTCTCTTCTGACGTGACAAAAATATCAGCCATTCAGAGAAACAGCAGCCATTCAGTGACCTGTTGACACAAGATACATGCATAGCAACCGAAATTTAGTGTCCTTGAATCTGTTATATAAAGGAAGCTTCATTTATCAAAACAACAGAGTAAGTGGTTTTAGAAACTTCTGACATTATTAAAATGTAATACAGACTCTAGAAATGTCTAATATTTAGTCTTAATAGTGTTTTTACTCATTTTATTGTAGATGTTTCTGAACCAGACTCTGTTGTTAATCTAATGATACATACTGTACTTTATATTTTTGCACATTTGCCTGCAACTAATGACAGTTTTCATTAACTATTGTCTGCTGATGACATTTTTTAAGTGATAATTAAACTTTTTAAAACGACAATTAAATAGCTATTGACTTTTTTCGCAGATCTCCGGTATCCTGCAGTTTGTGTTCAATAATATTGGGACAGTTGCACAAACTGACTGAATATCTCAAACAACCCCACCTACAATATTTTTCACCATTCACCACTATGCTTTAGTCTTAATTAGCAGGTCAAACGCTGTGGTCTACCTACATAAAGAAACTATCTTACTTATTTATAGTTGCTACCATATTATTTAGCAACCCAGATTAATACACAAATATACAGTACAGTGGTAACCCTACTTACGAGCATCCTTACTAACAAGTATTCCAGCTAACGAGTCGAGATCTCGGAATATTTTCGTTCCAGGTAACGAGTAAAATTCCAAGTAATGAGTAGCGTAAATTTGTTCAATTATGCCAACCACTAGGGGCGTGGCGGTCGTAGCATCCCCTAGATGCTAGCGTAGAAGAAGAGGTCAGTCATTACCTTTGACCGCTGTCCAGTGAAAGTGAAAGTGCTAGTGAAAGCGACGCTAAGGTAGCAAAAGTTAGTGAACAAGAAAGTTAGATACATTTTACTTTTCATATGATAAGTGTAACCATGCCATACACATACGCCCGTCCTCCTGTCCTCCTTAGCCGCCAGCCTACACGAGCGCCGTCGGTCTCCCTCACCTTAAGCAGCCAGCCTACACGAGCACCATCGTCGTCTCGTTTATTTAAAAAAAAATCCATATAAACACATTATTTAGCATATTAAAGTATACTGTATATTGGCCGGCTGACACGGATTAATCAGTTTTACATGTATTCTTATGGAGAAAATGCATCCAGCTAACGAGCAAACCAGCTAACGAGCACCTTATAGTATATACTGTTTACAGATAGACTGGGTGATCTCTGACAAAACTCAAATATATGCAATATCAAAAAGATGCAATTCAAGCGATTTGGTCGTTTTTTCTGTCATGTCTGCTTAGGACATCTAAATGTGATGGCCTGATGAGTAGATACTTTGAGTAGACTTGTGAGAATAATATCATTTTTGCAGATTGTTTCACAGGATCCAGCCGGATGCTAAGTGCTGTCTTAATCAATGGCATGTGACATAAAGCACATTCAGCATTCCAACCAAATGAGTTGATCTGACCTTCACAACTGACAACTGCACAGTCTAATCATGTCCAGCTCCATGCCAGCTGACAGCCCCCTCAGTCAGACTTACTCAATTAAAAACCTCTCCATACAGACCGAGTAAAGGTGACCCAATTTAATCAGGGACAAAATCCATTTCAGCAATCAATAAATCATTGTACTCAATGTTTTTATCTATGAAATAAAATGTGTGTGTGTGTGGGGGGGGTGTTAGTTCCCATTCATGTATTTTAGTATTTTGACTGTGGTAACCTATTATGATGAATGAAGCTATGGTAAACTGTGGAACACTTGTTGATCAAAATTATCAAAATACAATGAAAGATAACTGTTATCAATGTATGCCAACTGCAAAAGTGGTGCAGTTAAACAAAATATTAGACAACCTATAACTATCACCTGGTATAGGATGATTAAAGAAGATGGGCAAGAAAACTAAGGATGCCTCTTAGGCTAACTGGCAAGAGAACTAAGGATGCCTCTTAGGCTAACGGGCAAGAGAACTAAGGATGCCTCTTAGGCTAACGGGCAAGAGAACTAAGGATGCCTCTTAGGCTAACGGGCAAGAAAACTAAGGATGCCTCTTAGGCTAACGGGCAAGAAAACTAAGGATGCTTCTTAGGCTAACGGGCAAGAAAACTAAGGATTCCTCTTAGGCTAACGGACAAGAAAACTAAGGATTCCTCTTAGGCTAACGGGCAAGAAAACTAAGGATGCCTCTTAGGCTAACAGGCAAGAAAACTAAGGATGCCTCTTAGGCTAACAGGCAAGAAAACTAAGGATGCCACTCTGGGAAACAAAGGACCATAGAGGCCTAAGTAAACAAGGCAGGATAACACACAGATCTAAGGCTACTCTGGAATCTAACAAAAGCAGGGACAAGGCTAAAGGATAAAGCCAGTAAACAAAGCAGGGACAGGGTTAAAGACTGACTATAAGGAGCTAAACAAGCTAAGACTATCAAGACAAAGGTAAACAGGATAAACCAACATGAATATGGAACCTGACAAATGCAGAAGAAGGAAGGCAATGTTACTGCATGCAGAGCACGACAATACCAAGCAAAGAGACAATATCTGAGTCCTGCTTAAATCCACAGGTTAACCAGGAGCTGAAGGTAGAGAGTCAGGTGAGAAGCCAGACCCCTCCAGGGATTCTGGGAAATGCAGTTTAGGGACTATAAGCCAAAAAAACATGGAAGGTCATGTGAAAAGCAGGACATCTGAGGATCATCGGAGTTGTAGTTCCAGAACGACTTGAGAGGAAATGATGGTATGATCCCCAGAGAAGACAAAATAAAACCCACCAGCAATATTTCACACAGATTAATGATCTGAAATAAACAAGCAATATTGTGAGTGATCAATAGGATGACCACATTGTAAGAAACAACAGAAGAAAGAGTGTAAATGGAGGAATAAGGAAAGAGTGAGAATGATAAGTGCTTTTAACTGGTTGAGTATGAATCGGACTGAATTGAGATAAGTGCTTGTGGGATTGGGGTTAAATAAGTAGAAGGTAGAATAATCAATGAATGGTGATTGAGTGAAAGGCTCGTGCTATTTGCCTTAAATTGCCAGGCTAGGAGAGGAGGGAGACAGCAGAGTGAGTCTACCCCTAAAGGGAGACTTTTAAAGATACCCACAGAAGTAACCTTTACCTGGAGCATGCAGTCTGAAATGAAATACAAGAGTTGTTAAAATGCAGGAGAGTGTGTCATTCATTTCAACCACCATCATTAATTGCATGCTAGTGAAATGTTATAAACGTCAGGAAGAATGCTGGGCATGAATCAAAACACAAGATTTATTAACAGACATACCTTTATGGTGATCAGCATGTAAAATATTTCTGATTGAGATATACAGCGCCCTCCATTATTTTTGGCACCCCTGGTTAAGAAGTGTTATTTGGCTTCTAATAAACTCGTTTTTAAGAAAAATCTAAACTTTAATCCAAGTGCCTTTATTTGGTGGGGAAAAAATCACACATTAAGAATTAAATCTTTTGAATGAAATCATGTGAGCCACAATTATTGGCACCCCTGGTTTTAGTACTTTGTACAACCTCCTTTTGCCAACAAGACAGCACTTAATCTTCTGCTATAACTTTTCACAAGATGGGAGAATACAGAAAGAGGCATCTTCGATCATTCCTCTTTGCACAACCTCTCTAAATCATCCAGAGTCCTGGGTCTTCTCCTGTGCACTCTCCTCTTCAGCTCAGCTCACAGGTTTTCTATTGGGTTGAGGTCTGGGGACTGAGATGGCCATGAGAGGAGATTGATTTTGTGCCTTGTGAATCATTTTTGAGTAGATTTGGCCACATGTTTAAGGTCATTATCTTGCTGAAAGACCCAGTGATGACCCATCTTCAGCTTTCGGGCAGAGGCCACCAGATTCTGATTCAAAATGTCCTGATATTTCACATGATCCCATGTATCCTTACAAGGTTCCCTGGTCCTTTGGAGTAGAAACAGGCCCACAGCATCACCGATCCTCCCCCATACTTAACAGTGGGCATGATGTGTTTTTTCTGTGTACTCATCCTTGGTGTTATGCTTACAGTGTTTGTTGCCAAAAAGCTCTATTTTGGTCTCATCTGACCAAAGCGGTCCCAGTTAAAATCCCAGTACTGCTTGGTAAACTCCACCCATTTACACTTATGAGTATAACTCAGAAAAGGCTTTCTCCATGCATGCCTCCCAAACAGCTTGTTGGCATGTAGATAGTGCCTGATGGTTGTTTGGGAGACATTGTAACCCCAAGATGCTACCATTTGATTCAGTTCTCTTACAGTGAGCTCTGGAGAACTTTTTACTTCTCTTATCATTCTTCTCACTGTGCATAGTGGCAAGATACACTTGCATCCCCTTCCAGGCTTGTTTGTCACAGTTCCAGATGTTTTGAATTTTTTGATGATTGCTCTGACTGTAGATAAGGGCATCTGCAGGTGAGTGGCTATTTTCTTGAAGCCATTGCCTGATTTATGAAGGTCAACACACATCTGCCTTACTTGAATAGTGTCTTCTCTTGTCTTTCCCACGTTTAAGAGTGAGTAAAAGAAATAGGCTTTTGTGTGATGCCATATTTATACCCCAGGGAAACAGGAAATTATTGATTACTAATTAAATGTTCCTAGATACTTTGATCCACTTTATAAACTACAGTAGAAATGACAAAAATGGTTCAAATATATTTATTTCCAAGAAATTGTTAAGGGTGCCAATAATTGTGGAACAGGTCATTTGAATGGAAATAATTATTTCTTAGTCAGGATTTTTTCTTTATTTATCTTTTTTCACTGGAGTTGAAGGTTGCTTTTTACTAAACTTTTTCAGAGTGAGATTATTCTTCTGCAATAAAACATGTAATTATTTTAAGGCTTTTAACACATTTTAACTAAGGGTGCCAATAATTATGGAGGGCACTGTAAGTTAAAGGCTGGCATAACATTTGCTGTGGTCAGATATAGAAGCATGAATAGTTTTAGATCCTTTAAGATTGAAAACCCAAAATGCAACATTTGCTGAGGTAAATAGTTAAGAGCAGCTCGTGCAAACTGTCAGGTTGCCATCTTGGAACCTGTGTTACAGTGCTCACTCTGAGGCCTGGACCATAGATGATAAACCTTTAAATAACATTTTAAAATGTGTCTTTTATCTTCTGTTTAATCACTGTATATTGATTCATCTTTTCACTTTATATATTACCTCAGCTACATTGTAAATGAGATGTAGAGATGAGGAGGCAGGATGCAGTGGTGAGATCCAAAGGTGAGATTAATTAATAATAAATACAACTAAACAAAACACTGTGACTATAAGAACCAAAGACAAAGCTGTGGCAAATGCTTACACATGACTGGAACACTTACTGTACACAGGCTAATTTAAAGGCTAAATAGCACACATTAACAAGCGCTAATGAGACAGCAGGGCTGAGTAATCACATGACGTCACATGGAGGTGGAGACATGAACAGGATGCATGTAAAACTTCAACAAAGTACAAGGCAGGATGTAAACATACACGTGGCTAGAGATGAGGAGATAGATGAGGCTGAGGCAGGGGCTTGACAGTAAATGATGGACAACCTCAATGTACTCTGTTTTTAAATACCTAAAAGTGATGTTTAAAGTGTACATAAAAAAACTTTTCTTTTATTATTGCCCCCCACCCCAACAAAAAATAATAATAAAAAATTTCTTCTTGGTGAGAATGTTAAATGGTTAAAGTCAGATACTAGCTTGTGATTGGACAGGATACTGGATTAATGAGTGACAATCTCTTACTGGCTGAGCTAAAAAAACAAGTGCTGAAGCATTAAGTCTGCATTGCAGAACTTTTGTTTAAGACACCATTTAATCTGCGCCGCTCCTTTAAGACTGCATACGCAGCCTGCAGTGAATATGATCTAGAGCTTCAGAGACTTTTGCTCTGTTAGAGACGGAAACTCTCATTTTGAACAAGAAAACACATGGATGGGAATCAAAGTCGGTCACACATCACTATTTCTTTGTTTTTGCTTTAAACAGAATAAGGTTTTTCTGATTAAAATGTGATATGAATGAGTTTGTGACGGAATGTGTCACAGAGCTGTCGATAAACTGTTAATACACCAAGATACATTAAGCCAGCATTCACAAGACTTCATAGTACTTACTTAAGCTTGTATTTACAACTTTTTGTTCCACTA
>BRDA01063565.1:0-24607 GCA_036984385.1 Crenuchus spilurus
GAGTTTCAGCTGGCAACGGCGGATGGCACGGTGGATTGTGTTCACTGACAATGCTTTCTGGAAGTATTCCTGAGCCCATTCTGTTATTTCCTGTTATTATATTTAAGGGCCCGGAGATCACGAGCATCCAGTAGAGTTTTATGGCCTTGACCCTTACGCACAGCGATTGTTCCAGATTCTCTGAATCTTTTAATGATGTTATGCACGGTTGATGATGATAACTTAAAAGTCTTTGCTATTTTATGCTGGGTGACACCATTCTGGTATTGCTGCACTATCTTTCTGCACAACAATGATGGAATTGGTAATCCTCTTACCATTTTGGCTTCAGAGAGACACTGACACTCTGAGAAGCTCTTTTTATACCCAATCATGTTGTCAATTGATGCAATTAGTGTTAATTGGTCTTCCAGCTGTTCGTTATATGCTCAATTTCCTTTTTCAAGCCACTTATTGCTACTTGTCCCAACTTTTTTGGGATTTGTTGACACTGTGAAATTTTGAATCAACATATTTCTCCTTTAAAATGTTACATTTACTCAGATTAAACTTTTGATCTGTCATCTATGTTCTATTACAAATAAAATATTGACATTTGCCATCTCCACATCATTGCATTCAGTTTTTATTCACAATTTGTTTAGTGTCCCAACTTTTTGGAATCCGGTTTGTATGTTTAGGTTTGTTATCCTGTTGTAGAAGCCATTTCCTTTATATCTTCACCTTTTATATTGACGATATAGAGTTTAATTCCAGAATTTCCTGAAATTTCATTCATTCCCATTCCGGATAAATGTTCCTCATGCCTGTGGCTGCAAGACATTCACAAAGCATAATCGATCCACCCCCATGCTTAGCATTTGGAGAGCAGTTTGACAGACGTGTGTACTTAGTGTGTTCGGAAGAGTTTCAAAACACACACCCACACAAGACTAAAGACATAAGACTCTCAAAAAGGGAACAATAAACTCTCCTCACCATTCACTTAATGGTTTTCTTATAATTTTTCACACTTACAGTACTAATCAAAAGTTTGCACACATCTTCTGGACATTCTGTGTTTTTTTTTTCATTATTATGTTTTTTTACTTTGCAAGCAATGCACAATATACTGTTATTCGATTTTCATATATTCTTCTTCTTCTTCTTCGAACCGCCTTAGGTACCATAGCAACCGCCTTGAGGCCCATAGCAACTGCCTTAGGGCCCATAGCAACCGCCTTGAGGCCCATAGTAACAGCCTTGAGGCCCATAGCAACGGCCTTGAGGCCCATAGCAACGGCCTTGGGGCCCATAGCAACCGCTTTGGGGGCCATAGCAACTGCCTTGGGTGCCATAGCAATGGCCTTGCGGCCCATAGCAACGGCCTTGCGACTTATAGCAACGGCCTTGGGGCCCATAGCAACCACCTTGGGTGACATAGCAACCGCCTTGGGTGCCATAGCAACTACCTTAGGTGCCATAGCAACCGCCTTGGGGCACATAGCAAATGCCTTGGGGCCCATAGCAAACGCCTTGAGACCAATAGTAACCGCCTTGGGGGCCATAGCAACTGCCTTGGGGGCCACAGCAACCACCACAGATACCACAGCATCACTTTACAAACCAACTGGGATACCTTAGCTTATGGGCCATGTTAGCAATGCGCAACATCCCGCGTTTCCTTCAGGAAATGCACTTGCGATTCTTGCCCTCTTAATGTGTTTGAGACATCAGTTGTGTGCCTACTTTGAAGAATATAAAATCTAAAACATATTTTGGTTTGTTTAACATTTTTAAGTTCACTACATGATTCATTATGTGTTCCTTCACAGTCTGGATGACTTCAGTATTCATTTACAGTGTAGGAGAAAAAGAAAAACATTGAATGATAAGGTTTGTGCATACTTTTGACTTTATGAACCTCTATTATTTGCATCATCTGGGGTTAACAATTATTGTAAATGGTTATGTTTATGGCTATAAACTCAAAATAACACTACTGTGATTAACTCAAATAGACTTTTAGAATTTGTCCACCATTCATTACTTGCATTTTTTGCACACCCGTGAACTCATACACAAACTAATACAATTAATACAAATTTTTGTGTATAAACATAAACATGTTTAACTTTATATACTGTATATATAGATAACCACCTATTTATTATTCTTCTATTTATTTTACCATACACCTTGCAATGAGTCAATTGCACTGCAATTTCATTGTTCTTGTAAAAGTGACAATGACAATAAAGATGTATCTTATCTAAACAGGACATTTTGAGAGAGTTGTAAATTTGTTGAAACATTTATTTAAAAATTTTGGTTTAGTAAAATGAATATTCAGTAACATTATGCCAATATGAGATAATGTTGTATAATATAGTGACAAATTATGTAAACATGTACAATTTAACAAATATTCTTTTAAAAAGTTTACAGCATCATTTAAATTTGGAATATTACATATTTAGACTAGATTTAAGATGGCTAAGATGTCACTGCAGTGAGTATGTTTTTATGTACTCCACTTTTAAATGAGTACAGTTGTGATAAAGTACTTCAACAGCCCTGATCAACAGAGATTGTTTTTTATTCTTAGTCATTTGAGTCTAAGCTCCAGGCTGGGCCTGTTTCTGATCTGTCCCCGAGCAGCCCGTTCACCCATAAACACACAGTCACTTTGACTTCATTTACGGTGTGTCTGCAGCCAAAGACATCATTATACCTGATCCCACAAATCTGCCTCCAAACACTGCACAGGCTAAAAGAAACGAGGCCTGCACTATAGCAAGCTTTAGAACTGCCGCAGAGCCTGCAGCTTTCACCAAGAACATTAGAGATCAATTAACAAATTGACTAAGTCTGCCAGAACAAACCTCAGCTCACATTCAACGTGTGCGTATATTCAGTCTTATTCACTACAAAACATACAAAAGTGAAATTAAAAGCCATCTAATATCTCACATTATGAGATGTATTTCTTAATCCTTTAAACTTTTGTTTGACTTTTTGGTAGAGCACATTTGAGTCACTCTTATCTTCTTTGTAGAAGGTTAGCCTTAACTCAAACTTCATAGTGCCATCTCTACCAATTGGTAGAGGTTCACTAACGGTCAAACATTTTAGAACACCATTTTTCCAGTGTTTTTTTATTTTTGTTTTTTTTAATCATTGAGTTTAATGTCTCATTGACTCTGAAATGAAAGTATAGGAGTTAAATAAGAATTCCTGGAATCAGTTTATAGACCAAAATGTATCTAAACTTTGGACACAAAATAGCACCTTTGTCAGATATAACAGCTAAACACACTCGTGACATTCTTTCTACAATAGACATCAAACATTCTTCAGACAGTTCTTCACTAATCTGCTGCAGAACATCACATAAATGTTGGCACTTGTAAGTCTGCTTTGCATCTTGTTGTTTTTTCCTGAGGTAGTTCTGGCAGAGCTTGGACTGATGTTTTGGGTCATTATCTTGCTGTAGGATGAACCCCTGACACACTAGGCACATACCAAGCACTAAAAAACAGAGGTATGATATAAGTACTGTCTTGTACTCAAAGGTATATTTTAGGCTCTTTGAACTTACAGAACTTACCTGGTATAAAAATCATGGTTACAGTAATGGAAATGTACTCTATTGTACCTCAGTAAAGTACAGATGAATGACGAAAATTGAGGTTCCACTGTAACTGTTTTTTTAAGCCAAGACAAAAATACATTTAGCCTATTAATTTATACATTAGTGGAAAAAGTGGAAAAATAATTAGAACCATGTTTGGTATTGTCAATATTGTCAATATTGTCAATTGTTCAATATTGTCCTTGGGCCAAATGTTTAATTTTGTTTCAGCTTTGGTTTCGGCCACAAATGTTCATTTTGGTGTATCCCTGAAAATAAGTCAAAATAAGCCATCAATTTATAGTCCAGATAGTAAGTGTCACTCATCAAAAAAATAAAATAAAATAAAATAAAAAATATAGATAGATAGATAGATAGATAGATAGATAGATAGATGAATATTATATTTTTAACATTGTAATAATTTGTGGCTAATTTATTATTATATAAAGTATAGCAATTTCTACTGTTACAAAGTACTTGTAATAAAAAAACAATTCTGTAAAAGAATCAATACAATACGGGGGCACGGTGGCTTAGTGGTTAGCACGTTTGCCTCTCAGCACTGGGGTCTTGGGTTCGAGTCCACATCTGAGCGGAGTTTCCATGTTCTCCCCGTGTCTGCGTGGGTTTCCTCCGGGGTCTCCGGTTTCCTCCCACAGTCCAAAAACATGGAGGTCAGGTGAATTGGGTACTCTAAAAATTGTCCATAGGTGTGTGTGTGTGTGTGTGTCACCCAGCGATGGACTGGCGCCCTGTCCTGGGCTTAGTTGAATAGTGTAATGCCCTGCCCTGCGCCCAGTGAGGGGGTAGGGGACTAACCGTGACCCTAATAAGGATTAAGCGGGTGTGATAATGAATGAATGAATGAATCAATACAATACCTTAAATTATTTTGATGTGTAGTGGCATTTCAAAACATCTTATAAATTTTTGGCCACCGTTATAATATTATATCATTACTGAAAGTTAATAAAGATCTCAATCCTAAGTGTAAAGGTTAGCATTTGGCTCATTTTTAGTGTTTTTCAAATAAAGCTTCAAACTATATCAGCTATATACATATTAAACTATATATATTAAAAATGTTTATGCTTCTTGCCTTCAGCCGGGGCCCAAGAGAGCAAAAATTTACCATAATGTCGGCTGGCTCAGGCTTCTGCCCGCAATCCATCAGAACTGAGGATCCTGCACCTTCCAGCAAGTGTGTTGGCTACCCAGCACTGATGTATCAGCAGCAGTTGGAAAAGAGGTGGAGCTTGACTTCACATGCATCAGAGGAGGCCTGTGTTAGTCTGTACCCTCCTAGAGTCAGAGACATTACAAGTGATACAGAGTCAATAAATGGGCAGGTCGACTGGCTACTAAACACACTGGGGAGAAAATTGGGTAAAAATTATTTTAAAAAATAAACCTATGAAACTACATAATGTCCCTTCAGTACTGTGCAGCCTGAAAAACTAATATTTCTCAAAGAAAAATCTAAACGTGTCTGTACTTTACCATGTTCAACAGTAAACTGTAAGCAAGTGTTTTTTTTTATATTAGAAATGATAAAATATGTTTTTTGCTAACAGTTTGCATGTATTTCATGTAGTTGCTAAATACAATCCATAAGCCCTGGCCATGCAGAAGCAGACAGAAAATTCTCAAACATACAGTTAACAGTGGACTGTTAAGAGGTTAATCGGCTGCTTAAACTGTCCTGAAGATCAGATCAAAGTGACATCATACAAAACCTGACAATGCTTCCTCAGACAGGTGAGAATATATTCATATTGTGGCTCTGATATAGTGAGTCTCGGTCTGAGCCAAAGCAGCTCGGCTCTGGTGTACTGTTGCATCAAAGGAATGTTAACTGCCCAGCTCATTTAACAAAGCGGTCAGAGCCACTTCACTCTATAATACATCTTCATTAGGCTTCATTACACTCTCATGTTCCGCAAACGTGAAAAAAAAAAGGAAAATATCTTACGTGAGCACATTTTTGTGCTGCTGCTGCACTTCCTGTCCAGGCAGGATGTGAGTTCACCTGGGATATGATCCCTTACAGAAACAATGGCTGAGGACTGAGCAGCTGGGCATGCAGGAGCAGAGAAATGCAGGAAATTACCAGCTTCTGAATCAAGACACAAAGCAGGACTGTACTGAGCTCTGATTACAGCAGCAGATGCAAATCTCCAGGCTTAGGACAAAACTGGAGCCTAAGTGTGGAGCCTTGTGGCTTTTATCTATCAGAACACTGCCTTTAGTACTTTGTACACCACAGCATCCTCATAATACAGCTCAAAACAGCTGATTAAACACAACAAAAACTATTCAGGCTCATCATTGAGTGTCAATCTGTCAGCAAAATGACAAAAATTATTTTTTAACTTTAGGGTAACTAGATGATCCTGTTTTCCAAGAACAGTCCTGATTAGGGTAGCCACCTTTTCGATCTTGAAATAAGGGACACCCCTGGCTGGGGTGGGGGTGGGGATTTTGTTGGGGGTTGGGTGTGGCTTGAATGTTGCACCTATAAAATAAAAGGTCATGCACTGTCATATATATATATATATATATATTTTTTTCATTCATTCATTCATTATCACACCCGCTTAATCCTTATCAGGGTCGAGCTTTATATATATATATACATATACATATATACATATATATATATATATACATATATACATATATATATACATACATATATATATACATATATATATATAAAGATATACAAATAAAGAACAATTCCGTATTTTGCGGGACAGTTGGCAACCCTAGTCCTGATCTTTGGTGGCTTGTCCTAGAATTGTCCCAGCACAATTCTGAATGTCCAACAAGATAACAGTGTCATTAAAAACGTCAACAGTGTCAAACAAATGTATTTGTTTGGTTGCCAAATATTTGGTGCATCCCTAGTGCTAATAGATAGGAAACCAGAACAGGGTGTGGAACTCTTCAGGAGCTCTTTTGTGTGCTCTACGCGTACCAGTGCAACACACTAACACACCACCACCATGTCATAGTCACTGCTGTGCTTAGAATAATGCAACACCCAAATAATACCTTCCTTGTGGTGGTCCTGTGAGGGTCCTGATCATTAAAGAACTGGGTGAAAGGAGGCTAATAAAGTATACAGAGAAACTGATGGATTCCAGTCTGTGATTGTAGAAAGTGCACTGGTATGGTCAGTAAGGCTGATTAAATGGACAGTGAATGTAGATAAAAAGAGGTGGTTTTAATGAAGTGGCTGGTCACTGTATGACTAGTGAAAAGTGATGCAGTTGAACGTGTCACTGTGCGTCTCACTGTGAAGTCTGTATCTCCACTATAACCTGTTTCTAGGACCTCCTACATTAAATTACATAAACAAAGCTGCTGGGCAGAGAACGGCCATGTTTTTGGTAGACGTCATGGATATTACCTTATTAAAGAGTGGCGTTCTTCCAAGAACAGTTTGGTGTACATTTCATTCTTTGATTAAATTAAACCTCATCTGTCTTCTCCGGCACAACCGTCCTTTTCTCAGGAGAATATAAATACGCCCGCTTTCCTTTAGCCATCTCGCAGGAATCAAGAGAACAAACAAAAACAACTGGAAATAGCCATGAGGCAAACATATCCTCCAACATTAAATATTCTAGACTGTATAGCATTGTTTGTTTTCATCTCAGTTGTGCTCTGCATGTTTTTCCCTTGATTATATTGCAGGACTAGCAGGCTAGCATGGGAAAAGTAAGCAGAAATGAGTTCAATGGGTGTTTCACTTCAAAACTACTAATCCAGGCCAGGGTGAGTTTTTTTTTACTTTAGTCCACTTTTTGTCTTCCAGATCTTAACCATTGCCAATGCCAATCAAACCATTTATTGATGAATTCAGATTGAACCTGGAGTGTAACATTAAAAGCAATATGAATCTTTATAAAGGCTTATTCCTGTAATCAACTTCAAGACATGCTTGGAGTCCAGATTCAGCTTCTTTAGAACTGAGACTAAAATAATACATCACTAAGACGTCTCTAAACCCACTCAAAATTCATCCATATCTTAATGAAGGACTCACAGTATGACTTACTGTGAATTATAAAAATGATAAAACCTCATTGCTACATACAAACACAGCAGGGCTGGTAGAAGATTCCTCTGTATTTGTGACCCTTATACTAGGGTGGTCCAGAGTATACATGAAATGTTTTAATTTAATTTTTCTTTCCTCCCACTCTTCCATTTGATGCTACTACTGTGTAAAAGTAAAAGTGTCATTTTTTATGAAGAGAAGTAGATATTTGAGGTTCTGCTCAATCAAACTAAATCAGATTTACTGTAAATGTAACTTTGACTAACATAAGGTCAGTGACTGTAAACACTGCTGCTTAGTTTGTGTTTAGTTTACTTACTGTAACCTCAACATTTACTGACTTTCTCTGTTTTTATGCTTTAATATTAAATATTCATTACATCTCACATGTTGAATTACAGAACAAGTGTTTGTGATGCTGTTGATGACTCACAGACTCAGTCATACTATATATGTATATGAGAAGCTTTGCTTGTATTGAGCCTAAATACCCTAAATATTAAGCCATTTACAACATTTTTTTCACCACATTGTTAATTCCAGGCACAGATTAAAATAAGAGGGTGAGAGTTTTTTTGGAAGTCAAACATTTTGGACCACCCTACCTTATAGTTACTAGATCAAAACTTCCTGCTCTGAATCACTTGTCGATTGGTGAAGATGGTGAACGCAGGATTCAGCTACATACATTTTGGTCATTTTTCAATGCTATACAGTGATTTTTATACAGATACAGATTTTATTTCACTGTATTTGTTAGAGCAACTCAATTTGAGGACAGAAAACCAGTGTCAGGTCAGCTGCATCCAATGGCTTTTAAATGAAAATACCTGCAATTCAGCATGCAACATTAGGAAAAGTAATATTAATCAAGGGCGGCACGGTGGCTTAGTGGTTAGCACGTTCGCCTCTCAGCGCTTAGGCCTTGGGTTCGAGTCCACATCTGAGTTTCCATGTTCTCCCCGTGTCTGCTTGGGTTTCCTCCGGGGTCTCCGGTTTCCTCCCACAGTCCAAAAACATGGAGGTCAGGTGAATTGGCTACTCTTAAATGTCCATGTGTGTGCCTGTAAGTGCATGTGTGTTCACCCAGCGATGGACTGGCGCACTGTCCTGGGCTTGGTTGAATAGTGTAATGCCCTGCTCTGCGCCCAGTGAGGGGGTAGGGGACTAACTGCGACCCTGATAAGGATTAAGCGGGTGTGATAATGAATGAATGAATGAAAATTAATCAATAATATAATATTTAATATCACAGTGTTTAATATTAATCAGTAGCTTCACACTGCAAAAATGAAATTTTAGCAAGTAAAACTATTCTAAATCTAGTCTGAATATCTAAGAATTCTAATTTTGAGAATGCTGTAAGCTTGTTATAATAAAGTTCAACTCATAACTAGATGTTTTTACTGCATAAAACCATCTCAACTTATTACACTTAATAAACTGCATCATTAATGGATACATTTGGTTTAACATCAATAAATACTTAAATAAAAACTGCTATATGTTGTCGGCAGGTTGTCTAACACTCGCTACACAACGCCTGCACTGGTAAAGTTTTTTTTTTTTTACTTTAAGGTACACTTGGGGCCATAAACATTGTCAGAAACTGACCCATCACAAAAACACTTGACAATGACAATGGCCAGTAACAATGATAAATAACAATGATAAATAAATATATATATATATATATATATATATATATATATATATATATATATATATATATATATTTATATATATATAAACCATCATCAAGCACTGAGGTGAAGAGTAAAGGATTCAGTGAAATGGTGAGAAGGATTACAATTAAAGATGCTGAATGAAATGTACTACATATTTCATATGTTTGCTTTACAGCCACATAATTGTCATGTTAGTGTCAATAACGGAAAAGCATTTTTTTTTTACTTGACTTTTTTTACGCTTGATGAACTGTCACTCTAATATCACCATGATAAAAGTAATCTGTCTCAGAGGAAAGTAAAAGTTCTTTTTTACCCAATTTACTCCCCAATATGTTTGGTAGTCAATCGACCCGCCCATTTGTTGACTCTCTCTATCACTTGTAATGTCTCTGACTCTAGGAGGATGCAGACTAACACAGGCCTCCTCTGATTAATGTGAAGTCAAGCTCCGCCCTTTTCCAACTGCTGGCAATACATGGCGCCGGGCAGCCAAAGTACTCGGGAGGAAAGTGCAGAATCCCCAGTTCTGATGGTTCTCCTGGCAGAAACCTAAACCAGCCGACATTACTTAGCAGTGCTGGGGAGAGAGTGACATCTTACCCACCCAGATGGCCAATTTTTGCTCTCTCAGGCGTCGGCTGCTGATGGCAAACAGCATGATCGGGATTTAGATTCATGATTCTCATAGCGACATTGCCTTAGTCTGTTGAGCTACTCAGGACTCTAAGTTTCATGTTTTTATGAAAAACATGGCTTCAAAACTGTCACATATCACCTGGACCAGATGTCATTTTTAGTGTGTCATCCTCAGGCTAGCTCACACTGTGTTTTACTCCCAGTTCAGAAGGAAAATGCGCTATAACTTCACATTTACTCTCATTTTAATGTGCCTAGTATCCAAACAGCACAGGTGACTTAAAATGAGCTGTTCTGTTTGTGAAAAAGGACCCCTGAGCCAATTCAGTGCTTTGCACTTTTCTGAACTTGTCATGCTTTTAAGTTATGACACATTACAATGTTGTGTTTGGCCTAATAAAGGATCTGCAGTAATCTCTCAGTGTAAAGCTCTGGCTCGTTCTCCAGCCTGGAAATTTCTCCTCTCTCAGAGCAATCCGGGAGAGCATGGGCATCATGGGTGAAGGTTAGGTGACAGTACCACAGCTGCTGTTTGTTTTGGGCCAAGGAGGTGGGCCGAGTCAGGATATTAACAATTCCATGCTGAACTGCTAAGTATAACATCAGAGAATCAAAAAATGAAATTGTACCACTGATGCTTGAGATTGTATATATTTCACTCTAGGAAGAGACTTTGATCTCTGAACTTTGGGAACTTGCTTATTTGGTATCTCTTATTAAGTGACTTTATTTATACAACCCAAATGAAAATAAAAAATGTAGCATTTCTTACATTTACTTGTATGAACCCGATACTTCATGTTTTATGTGGTCAACTTTGTTTTTTAATATATATATGTATGATATACATCCACTCTTGCATTTCAGGTCTGCGACACATTACAAAAACTTGGGAAGTGAAATTTTGGGGTTGGAGTGTTTGTGGGGGTGGGGGGTTGGGGGTGGGGGTTGGGTCGATTCCGTTGCGGGTTGGCTGTTGGGTGTGGCTTGAATGTTGCATCTATATAATAAAAGGTCTTACACTGTCAGAGAAACATTATAAAGCAGACTAAAATTGCCTTCAGTAGATGCTATTTTTTTAAATTGCACACCATTTTCAGCTGTATCTTAGAAATGCAGACATTGCTTTCATTGGCCATGACTCGCACTAGTGATGGGCTGTTATGGCTTGTTTTACTTAAAAGACCTCTTACAGCTCCCAAAATGGAAGATTTTTCTTCTTCTTCTTTTTCTTTTGCTGCTTATATATTATATACTGTATATGTATCTCACTGCAACATGGTCACATATTTCATAATATTGCAAAATGTTAATTAATTAATAAAGGAATTGGGCATAATAAAGTAAAATAAGTCAGTTATGTTTACAATACAGGCAGTAGTACAAAAATCACATTCTCCAACACTTTCCATACTGATGACCATGTTTCAGTGAATTTTTTATGTCTGTTTAGGATTTAAAAATTGAAGCAAATAAATGTTATGTATGGAAATGTAGAAATAGATTCCTGTTATAAATTTACATATGTCCTTTTTCATAACAAAATGTATTTATTAATTTATTTATTTTTGTCTATACAATTACTTTTGTGTAATTATTTATTCAGTCATTTGTATGTGCATTTATTTATTTTAACTTATGTCATTATTCGTCATATGCAGAGAGTCTTTTTGTAGCTTCTCTCTGTATGTGTGCGTGTGCAACAATTATAGTTAATACTAATATAGCGACACCCAACCCCCCACCTTACATGGTGTAACTGACCAATCCCGTGCAATTTCAACAGAAAAAAGGGAAAACGAATCTGGCTCCCGGAAACGAGTCGGCTCTGATCGTTCACTTCAAAGAGTCAACTCTAAGAGCCGTTTCGTTTGCCAAGACCCATAACACACACACACACACACACACACACACACACACACACACACACACACACTACTTAAACATGGCACAGAGGGAGAAAAAGAAAGCAGCAGGGTTTTCTCTTCATTCACACATATCTTTCAGTCTCAGATCAACCTTTTTTCACGCCTTTTGATAAAAATACGGAACAAAGCACATCCCGTATTGGTTCAATACGGAACGCGACTTAATTTACAAATACGGAACGATTCTGTATTTTACGAGACGGGTGGCAACCCTGACTACAGCCTTTTTTATAAGGGGATATTATATATACCGTATACAGGAGAGGTGTGGACGAAAGGGACATGTTGTGCCCCTCACACAGAGCGTGATCCGCGTACGCAGAACGTCTGTCATGAGTCTGGCCCTCTAAAACGGTTCTGATTTCTCATGTGGCCCTTTGGGAAAATTACTTGCCCACCCCTGCTCTACAGTATGTAATATCATTAAACAATTCAAGGAATCTGAAGGAATTTCAGTGTATTAAAGGCAAGAGTGCAATATTAATTTATCAACAGCTGATATAACCATATGGGCAAGGAATTACTCTAGTAAAAAAGAAACCTTATGTTAACCAGAAACACAATCAACTTCTCAGGGCCCAGAGCCATCTAGAATAGACCATCACACAGTGGAAACATGTAGTGTGTGTGAGGATTTTCATTCAGAGGGGCTAAAGGGTTGTTGGTTGATCAGTTGGATATAAAACCTGGAGCTATAGCCCCGTAGCTTGGTCCTAGTACTGCCCCTGTTACAAAGTGATAAACGCTTTACCCTCCTAACTTTTGGAAAGTGGTGCATGCCTGAAATGCAAGAATGGATGTTTTATTAACAAATGAACAGAGGTGGAAAAAGTACTAGAAAATTGTAATTAAGTAAAAGTACCTTTAATTTGCTTAAATTCTACTCATGTAAAAGTACCCATTTAAAAATCTACTCGAGTAAAACTAAAAAAGTACTCAATTTATAATTTACTTCGAGTAAACGTTACATAGTTACTTTCAATTATTTGATGTAAAAAAGTCATAAATTAAATTGTTTTTAATGAACTATTAGTCCACATAATAATTAGGGCCTTTCAGGCGTTATAATGTGCAAACTATGTTCAGGTCACCCCATAAACATTTTTAAGCACAACTGGCAAAAAGTGCACAATTCTGGACTGTATGATGCAATTCAAAAACCACAATAAAAAATAAACAAAACCTAAATCAAACAAAGTATCCAAGACAGTGAAAATGTTGAGAAATTCCTTATTAACAAACTGTGCTCTTTTTTTCTTTATATAAACATAAATCATAGCAAACATAAATCATATCAACTTAACTGAGTGCCCTGAAGTGCCCTGCCCTACAGAATACTATAGCATAAGACTGTAAAGGTCTTGTTTAATTTGAGCAGTAGCTGATTTTCAAAGTTTGTAGCGCTAATCCGTGCTCTCCTCGTTGTAAACAACAAACCAGCAGAGCTGAAAAGACGCTCACATGCGGCTGAAGCTGGAAGGCCTGTGTTGAGTTTCAGGGACAGTTTTTTTATTTTTGGAAAAGAGTTCAGAAGATCCTTACTTTCTGAGACACAGGCAAGGTAGCCTCTCCTGTACCATCTGACCTTCTGGACTTCATGGAGGAGAAGAAATCCTCTTCATCAGATGAATGTTGTCCTTGTCCTTGTCCATGCTCCATCTCTGTCTCAGCCATTTGGTTGAGGTGATGTTTGACATAATAGACCTGTTGAATGACAAACATCATCTGGCAATTAAGCAATGAGTTATTTGTCATACTACAAACAGCTACAATGTCAGATGACAGTAGTATTCTGTATTGTAATGTTATTACTAAGTTTAATTTGTTCTGTGACAGAGCTCGTAACTAAATTTGCTCATATATCAAATTAAATTTCCCCATTAAAATGAATTAAAAATGCTATTAATCCATTCCAAATAAAATCCTCCCCAAAAACCACACCACTTTTTTGTTATGTGTTTTTAAATAAGAAAAATGTACTGTATACATAACAAATAATGTATAAAAATAATAATATATAATAAAAGAGAATTATGAAATAAACTGGTTTAGTCAGTGTATTTACATTGAAGATCAGATGAAGATGTTGACGGATGTTGACGGATGTTGTGTTCTGTTGCTTAACTTACTCGGTACACACTTACTGCTACAATTTATTGCTAAATGTAACTTACACATTATGCTACACTTTATCACTAAACTTAACTGCTACTTTTTTATTTCACTTAATCTTCTTCTTCTTCACTGACTTTTTTCACCACACTTTCCTCACTTTCATTTGGAGGGTGTTTCAATAAAATCTTGTCCAAGGAGGTTTGTTTCTTCTTCCCTTTCAAAATGTTTAGAAAATGAGTGAGACAAGTGTGTTTACACAACAGCAATGCACGACCTGTTCTTCTCAGCACTGATCTTGGCACTCACTCACACTCGTTAGTGACTCCTATTGGTGGGTGGCGGAAGCTCGCTTGCTCCTAAATCAGATCTTGGCTGGTATCATACAGCAAAATATCTACTGAGCAACAGCTCATATCGTGGAAAAAAGTTGATTCACTCGTAAGTCAAGGTTCCACTGTATTTGAATGGGAGACCTCCTATAGGACAACCTTCTGTGGCAGCTGGAAGCAGTGTTGGTTGGAACAACAGAAGGCAGTATTACTGTTAGCTCAGTGCAGTATCAGTGACACTGGCTTTAGAATGAGATGTAAAACTGAAGTCCACCGAGGTTTTCTTTAAAAGATGAAGTCTTACAGCCTCTCCTCAACTCTGCCTAATAACTAATGTGTGCTGAGAGCTCTGGTGCAGACTGCCTGCTATCACATCATGCAGGAGGATGCTGACCATTGCTGGTGACTGAGGTGTCTCTCTAATGTCTGTCCTAAATGTCAAAACACTCTGAAGTCTAGAAGAGAGCTATAGAAATGTAACTCCAAGTAAGCCTGCCTCTAGTTAGTCAGTCCAACAGCAGCTATGGGAATAGTTAAACTGGTGAAGTTCTAATAAATGGCTCTACTCATTTCCCCAATGTTTTAGCCTGCTAGTTTAGCCCAGATATTGTTAGTATGTGATGACAGGCAGTGCTCGTCCTGCTCATGAACTGCTGGCTGTGGGGACAGATAGATCATCATTAGCTGTCTTAAAAGTGTAGGGGCCAAACAGCACTCCAGTTAAATAGCCTACCTCCTTCCTTCCTCTTACACAGACTCACTCTCTTACACACATTCACACACAATGAGCTTTGCTATGTATTATACAAATTAAACAAATGGTGTTAATTTACAGTGATTTCATTCATTAATTCTATAATTTCACAATTCAGTTTCTTTCCAATACTTGACTATTATTCCTATCACCCCCTACACTTCCTGTAGAGTATTACAGTCTGTCAGATTCACTATGTGGATCATATGATCATTATAGACACTTTTTAAATGAAACAATAGAAGTCATATTGCCCCCTACACTTCCTGTAGAGTATTACAGTCTGTCAGAATGACTGTGTGGATCATATGAACATTATAGACACTTTTTAAATGAAACAATAGAAGTCATATCACCCCCTACACTTCCTGTAGAGTATTACAGTCTGTCATGTGATCATGATAAAGGACTATTAAAATGAAACAACAGAAGTCATATCAGAAAGTCATGGCAGTCATCTGATATTTTTTACACAAATTACATTTTCTCATTTGTTTGAATGGGATTATTATCCAATCTTGTAACAGTAGCTATAAAGAATGCATTTGCTGGTGGACCTGGAGAGGTCAATTGAGATCAGCATGTTAATGCAAAGTTTGAGTGTATATGACAGCGAGTGATGTAGTGTAAAGGTTGGAAACACACATCCCGCATGTAGACAGCTTGTCTGAAGGCAGCTCTGCTCTGCAGCACTAGCCATATTGTTTTAACACTAAATCTGTCACGATGTGACAAGCCAGCCTGACATTAATAAGGTATTATTACTGCTCATTGTTTAGAAGTCAAATCCCCTAAATGAGAGACAATTACTCAGCAGGCCTGCGTCTTGGCAGCTCAAAAACGTGTCAGAACCTGTCCTCCCCTGTCGCTAACACTACTCACCCTAACACACTTGCCTCAGGGGGAGGGAGTCATTAAATAAATAATCCAGCATTATAATCTAACACATGTTGATGGGTTAAACACTGGCTGAATTTACATGGATCACTTTTAATCTGGTATGAAGCAAATGTCAAGATTTTCAATATTGCTCAGAGTAAACATACTGCATGTGAGTGAAGTGGTCTAAGTGGCCCATATGTGTAGCAGAAGCTTGAATTTTGATAACAGTATATTATACAATGCCAGAAACACAATCACATCTACTAGCAATTACTGTACATCTTGACATTTGATTTAACACAGTTAGCACATAGCAAATTGGTAACAATCTTAAATGTTGTTATCTGCATTTGCCATGTCACTATGAGGCAGAAGTAGACATAGTTTTACCAAATAGATTAGATTTAGTGTAAAAGCATATATTTAGGAAATATTTAGCCAAACACTCACTTTAATAGCATAGTTCTTCACAAATTTAGTTAAACATCAGTGACATCTTGGCTGACAAATCAGATGTGCCAAAACCTGGTCCTGATGAGTATGAGGATGATACGAGTATAACTCATCAATTTCCATGCTTGGACTGAAGGAAAATCCTCATTGGGTAACTGACTGTCTTCACAATCTGTGATTGACCAGTCACCCAGAGCACCCGCCCCTCCCTACACAGACACGTCTCTGCAGAACTTCTGGCACACACACACAGTGACTGATCTCTCTGTGCTTGGCTTGACTCTAGCTCACATTGATCTCTTCAGTACTCCTTAGGTTTTCTTCAGTTCGCCTCTATTTTTTTTGTTTGTATGATATTTAAAGTTATAGCATATAACATATAACAACTTCAATATAACCTATAGCAACTTATGATCAATCAATATCAATTTCAGACTTAAAATAATGTACATAATTAAGCCCCACCCACTTCAGGTTAAACCACGCCCACTCAGATATACAGATATGGATACAGATCATTTAGGTGGTTGAACAGATACAGATAGTGGTGTACTTGCTCATCCCTAACAACACATATACAATAATGTGATTAGGCCTTCTGAAGTGTTACTATGCCAACGGTAAAAACAGCCATCACTGGTCAAGTGAGTAAGTGCAAAAAGGTGTGCATGGCAGGGCTGTAAGGAGAAAGCCACTGCTCTCCAAAAAGAACATTGCTGCTCATTTGCAGTTTACTAAAGATCACGTGGACAAGCCAGAAGACTATTGGAAGAATGTTTTGTGGACAGATGAGACCAAAATAAACTTTTTGGTTTAAATGAAAAGTGTTATGTCTGTTAAGTGTTTGTTATATTATATCAGAGAATTCTAAAGGGGGAAGTCAAGGGGGGTGGGGGGGTGGAGGGCAAAAGGGGGCATCACCACCTGAGAGCAAAATTCCTGCCCCCTCTACTGAGACTCAATCATAACTTTAATTTTTATTTTAAAATGATAAATTATGAATTGTTATTGTAGACATATTAATAGTTAATGTTTTTGATTAAAATATTAACAGGTCTTCACCGTTCTACACAATTCAATAAGACTAAAATTAGCATAATGGTAATAAAAGTTACATTTCAAATCTGATTGGTTGTCTCAGTGAGCAAGAGATAGCTGTTATTGGTGAAATAAATGTGCGAAAAGTGAACTTGATCAAGCGTTGTAGAATGACTTGAGCAGAAAAATGACGGGAGAATGGAGGGATTGCCTTCTTAGGAAATTCAATGCAACCCCCAATCGAAGAATTCAATTGAGGATTATGAAAATTGTTTTGCAGTGGTGAGTGTGTAGATTCTAGTCTGTGTTTAATATTAACTCTATGAGACTCTGATTATATGGATTTCTGGACCTGGCGATGTTTCACATGCTGGCAATTCTGTTGAAATTGAGCTTAGAGTGTTGTGTGATGTATTTGGAGAGCCTGGGCTGGTTTTGTTTATCTGCTATTTTATGTGGGCTTACGCGTCTCAAATGTAGCCTGTGGTCCATGTTGGTCCTAGTTGTGAATGTGTATTTGCCTCTCACAAATACTGTATATCATATTGGATCATTTTCCTCAATAAAAAAAAAAAAGTATAATATTTGTGTCTCATTTGTTTATCTGGGTCCTCTTTATCTACTGTTAGGACTTGTGTGAAAATGTTTTAGGTCATATTTTTGCAGAAATCGAGAAAATTCTAAAGGATTCACAAACTTTCAAGCAACACTGTAGATATTATTTGACATTTTAGATTCACATATAAGGTAAAATATTCAGTGAAGCGATGCCAAAGAGTGATGAACTGTTGATAAAAACTAAACTATTTTGTTCTTTTCCAAGTTTGAGTGAGCTGTGTTTCAATCAATCATCCATCCATCCATTATCACACCCACTTAATCCTTATCAGGGCCGCAGTTAATCCCCTACCCCCTCACTGGGCGCAGGGCAATACACTATTCAACTAAGCCCAGGACAGGGCGCCAGTCCATCACTGGGTGACACACACACACACACACACACACACACACACACACACACACACACACGAGAACCCAATTCACCTGACCTCCATGTTTTAGGACTGTGGGAGGGAACTGGAGACCCCGGAGGAAACCCATGCAGACACGGGGGTTCAATCAATCAATTAATCAAAATTTATATAGCTCTTTTTACAACAGATGTTGTCACAAAGCAGCTTTACATAATTGGCATCAGACAATTTGAATCAAAACGCAAAACCCAATGTGAGTAAGCCAAAGGCAACTGGCAAGGAAAAACTCCCTCAAGGCTGAAGGAAGAATCCTTGGGAGGAACCAAGACTCGCAAAGGGTATCCATCCTCCTATGATCAGACTACTGATAGAAATGTACATCATCAGTTAAGTCTGACATTGTGCTGTAGTGTAAAAATAATGATATTAATAATAGTGATAATTACATCCATATGGGGTCAAATTGCATCAGCCTGGAAGCATCAGTCTAATCATTGCTAGTAGGAGTCGATTTCTACTTCAGTTTAATTGATGGTGGTGGGTAATGATGAGGGTCCAAGGTTGGCAGAGGTACATATAGAGGAGTACTGATTGCCAGCAGTAGATGTAGGTGAAGGTCTGGTGTGGACCGCAGGAGAATCCAGCCATCTTTTTACTTTCAGTGGCCATTTCCTCAGACAAGAGAGAAGAAAACAAACAGTAAAAAGAAACAATTAGGCTGAGTGCAGTAGAAAACATATGTGAATATTTGCAATGAAATGACTCTGGTTGATCGAACTCACACAGGCTGACTGGAAGGAAGGAAACCAGAAAGAACACAGACATTAGAGCACTATCAGAGCATGATATCCATAAATACCACCATCCTCAAACCTCAAACCTGTTGGCACCGCATCACAGAGCATCATATGGGATTTCTGGGATGTTCATGATTTCCTGAAATGACAATCAAACTAAAAAGAAGCGGTTAATTGCAAAAAGCTAAACTGGACAGGTGGGTTTTGAGTCTAGATTTAGAAGTAGAGACTGTGTCTGCATCCCGAACACTAGCTGGAAGATTATTCCAGAGTTGAG
This sequence comes from Crenuchus spilurus, assembly GCA_036984385.1. Classification (NCBI taxonomy): domain Eukaryota; kingdom Metazoa; phylum Chordata; class Actinopteri; order Characiformes; family Crenuchidae; genus Crenuchus; species Crenuchus spilurus. The sequence continues at coordinate 19,560 of BRDA01063565.1, forward strand.
GGGCTATGTAGGAGAAGGCCTTTTCTCCCGCTGAAGTCTTATGAATCATGGGAACTAGTAAGAAACCGTACCCTGAGATCTGAGTAATCTTGGTGGTTCATAATGTGTAATGAGGTCTTGCAGGTATTCAGAGGCGAGACCATGCAGTGTTTTATATGTTAATAAAATGATTTTGCAATCAGTACAGTATTTAACTTCACCAAAGTATGATACTAGTAAGCTAATATGTTTTATAGCTGCTTGACTTCCTAAGAATGGTCTTAATCACTGCTATTGGCTCTTTCCTGGACAAATCAAGTGACTCTAAGCCATGAACTTGGGACGTTTCATCTCAATTCAGAATCATTCAATGTTTGTCATTCAATGTTTTTTCCTCAAACAGTCCTAGATAGTAGACACACAACTGATGTCTCAAACACATTAATAGGACAAGAAATTCAAGTCATGAACTCTTGACAAGACACAGCTGTTAACTGAAAGTCATTCCAGGTGACTACCTCATAAAGCTGACTGAGAAAATGCCGGCATCTAAGCAAGACGTGCCTACTGTGAAGAATGTAAAATATAAATATATTCTGGTTTGTTTAACACTTGTTCGTTTACTAAATAATTACATATGTATTTATTCATAGTTTGGATGACTTTAGTATTAATCTACAATGCAGAACATTTTAAAACATGAAAAAACACTGAATGCCCAGAAGGTGCGTCCAAACTTTTGACTGGTACTGTATTTGCAAGGTTCCACACACATGATGCAGTCTATAAAATTCGTTTTCATGAAATCTGTGATTTTTGTGATATTTGAGATGTAAATGATAGAAAATTTTCTGTGCACGTAAACAGTATGTGATGGGACACATTTAGGGGAATTCTAAAATATGGCACATTCCTTTGGGCATCATAAGAAATCCTCCAAACTCCACCACCACATAGCCCCTCTTCCTTCCTGTGACCGGGGCAGCTGTGGCTGAATATGAGCCGTGGATATGATATGCATATGAGATTAGGAGAGCATGTGAAAAGGCTGAGAGCTCCGCAGAGAGTCCGGCTGATAAAGGCTTTCACTGCCCAGAGAGCGGAGAGGTGAGAGGGAGTAAAAACACTTCCTCACCCTGCCTGTCAATCACTGATGACCCTGCAAGAGGAAAAGAGAGAGAGAGAAAAAAATGACAGAATCTGATGGGGGAATTCACAGCCCTGAGCTGAGGTGTGAGAAAGTAACAGAGAGGTCAAATCCCTGCTACTAATGCAGCTTCTTAAACAAATGGTTCGGTATATTTACATATTTTTCCATTTACCTCAGATGCAGACGATCAGCCAAGACATGGCTGTAGTGTTTCTTAATTTATAACTAAAGCTGCCCAACTAACATTGCTCATACTGGAACTCAGTATCCACCTAAACAGCTACACTCTTAGCAATTCTATATATTACCAAAAAAAAAGTTTTTTTTGGCTCATAGCAATAGTGGAACCATTTTTGGTGCTATATAGAACCCCATGAAAATGATTCAAAATAGAACCCTTTATGGTGCGACAAAGAACAATGTTTTCTTTTGTCCAAATGTGTTTCTCATTTTCAATATGCCTTTTTCAGTATTTGCAATATGCCTTTTTCTCATCATTAGGAACACTTTTAATCCATTATATCAAGCCTTTTTCTTTTTCCCAGTCCTTGCAATAACCGTAGTTCCCCTGTTTAACTGGCATATTAGCTAGAGACTGTTTTCTCTTCACCTTCTGTGTGTCTGTGTCTCTTTCTCTCTCTAACCCCCCCCGGCTCTCCTTTTCACGCTGTTCTTCCTTATGTCGTTATGTTCTCCTCATTCTTATTGTTACATTCAAACTTCCTTAGTGTCAACTTTGTACACGTTTGCCTGCCGTGTTGATGTAACATCCAAGGCAACACCCACTTTTTTGTTGTTTTTTGGTGGCCGCGGTAATTTTTAAAAAGTAGCACCAAAAACGCACCCTGCCACCCTTGAATTTTCACTCGCGACTGGATTTTCAAACAAGCCCAATTTGGCGTGAAAACCGCGAACCTGACAATTCTGCACACAGCAGTATAGGCAGAACACATTGCACTCGCTGTTTCTGTTGTTTCTGTATTTAAATAACTGTTTTTTTATTATCATTACATTCACAGAAAACAACAGAACATCTCATAAAGCACTAATTGTGTTATATGTACCAAACAGAAGTCCTAAATAAATCTATATTATTAGAACGTTGTTAAAACAAAATACACAACTGAGATTTTGCTACAGCTCCTAACATCATCACGAGTTATTGGTCTAAATTCAGTGATTTGCACCTTTTCAGAAGAAATAGTGATATTGTACACAATTTTAATGTTTGCTGACCCAGAGCTGAGTTATAAACAAATTAAGTGTGCTTACACAGTAAATATGTCAGTGTTAAATCAACACAATTAGAGTTAAATTAACACTGAGGGTGTCAAAATGTAACACTCCCATTTAACTCTAATAGTGTTGATTTAACATGGGCAGATTTATTGTGTAAGCACACTTGTTTTGTTTATAACAAATAACAGTATAACAGTACTGTATATATATATTATAATGTTGTTTGACAACATATAACTTAAAACTAACCATAATGTGCCTGTGACATTCCCGCCTCAGCCAAGCCCCGCCTCTGCCCTGTCTCTGTTACATGTGTGTCTTGCCATGTGCCCTGTTTTGGTTTGGGTTTGTCATGCCTGTCCAGGCCCTGTCTTGTTATGTGTCTCTTTGCACCCGTCCCTTGTGATGTTCACAGCCTCCCTCTTGTTTGTAGGTAATTATGTTTCGTATACAGCCTCCCTACTGTTTCACTGTCTTGTCGGTCACTGAATGTTTAATGTTTATTGAGTGTTTTGTGCACTGTTGAGAGTATTAGTCAATGTTTCAAGATTGATAGAAGGTCATTATATGTCCGCGACTGTCAATTAATCACGTCATTGGGATCCTACCTTTGCCTTCTCGTGCTTCACCCTTACCTGGGTCGTCACAGTGGCATAATTCAAATAGCCTTTAATTATTCACAGAGTCATTTGAGTGTTCATGGTTCTGTATAGCACTGGTGTCTTTAGCAAAGAACATTTGAAGAACCCCTTTTTTAGAGATTTAATTTCTACCAAACCTTCTCTCAGCCCACTTAAACCTCATCCAGATCTTAAATGAAGGTGTCAGGCTAGTCGATGTGGTTTAGGACACATGTGATTTACTATAAATTATTATCAATACAGACAGCAGAAAGGCTGGCGCACTCTTACAAGAGATGGTTCTTCAAGGGTTCTTTAGTAAAGAAAATGGTTCTAGAACCATGAATACTGGTGAAAAGGTTCTTAAGATGGATGAGGAATGTGTTGTAGATGGTTTTATGTAGAAGCTTTTGAAAATGGTTCTTTAAAACACCAAAAAGGGTTCCTCTATTATTACACTGTAACTACAGCAGAACCTTTTGGGGGCTATATAGAAATGTAGAACAATTTTCAAAAAGGTTCTATATAGAAGCATCTACAACACCTTCCTCTTCAATCTGAAGAACTCTTTCACCATAGAAAGAACCCTTTATCCATCCCTTTATCTTTTATCTATCCTTAAGGAACCACCTTTAAGAGTGTAGGAGACTGATCCGATTTCTCCATATTTATGATGGTCTTTGTTGCCAAAACCAGTTCTACAGTAGATCAGTACTTTATGCTCCTGACTTTGTTTTCTAAGATGATGGATGAGCGTTCAGCTACAGTTCTTTTATAAAGTCACAAAGTGTCCTAAACCACACCAGCTGTCTGTGAGACTTTAGTTTTGATCTGGATGAGGATTAAATTGGTTGACAGAGCTTCTAGTGATGTACTTTGTATAGAAATAACTGAGCTATTTATTGGGTCCTATCTTTGTTAGCAATGTTAGCTTTGCAGAACCCAGAAATAAATAAAATAAAGGTCTTTCTCTCTCTCTCTCTCTCTCTCACATACACACACACACACACACACACACACACATACACACACACACCTGCGTTTCTGTGGAGATATTTAGTGACTGTGTGGTTTTTCGCTGCGGGGCCTCGTCTCAATAGCGTTTCTCTGCTTCATAATCAGTCTAAACACATTATCCACTTACAGAAGATGAGCTGAGGGGCTGCAGGGAAAACACTGCTACACTAACACAGTTAGCCTAATGGCGCCAGTGAAGGAGCCTAATGAATTTCAGCTCAGAGCGAAGGAGTGGAGGGAGGAGAGACCCCGGGGGATCAGGACGGATGCTCCCAGGGCTGGCTAATCTGATGCTAACGTGGAGATTTTGATATCATGCTCATTTGGGGACGAAAGCATTTATAAGCTTTGTTGACAAGGTGCAGCTTAATGCAAACAGCCACAGACCTGCCTTCAGGGCCCAAAGCAAGAACATAGCTCCTCAGTCTGAGCAAAGAACTGACAATGAAAACGGCTTCATATGATGTTTGTAGTCAATACAAATGTAAGATTTTATCAGAATCTTAAAAAACATCCAAAATGGTCACTTTGTTCATTTTTGTATATATATGACAAGATTATTAACTTATTATATTGTATTATAATATTTAAATTAATCTTTTAACAAAAAGAAAGAAGAGATTGAATTTTTATTTAATTTGGCATGGTGGGGGTCAAAGGGTTTTTTAATGGACACTTTAAACATACAATTAGATGCACTTTATGGTAAATGGTAACTTTTTAAACTCCACACTCATCTGTGTGATTGTGCAACAGCACTAATGGTTTTTACAGTATTTGGTCCAGTTTATTTATTGTGCTTTGGCTACAAAGCATTCTTGGTTTGCATTCAAACAAGAAAATGTTGCATTTCTAGTAACCCCTACTGTACGTTTTTTAGCCTAACATGCCTCTATCAGTTGGTAGAGATGATGCAATCACATTTTGTTAAGTTCAACTCTGTCTTTAATTACATTACATTACATTACATTGCATTTAGCGGACGCTTTTATCCAAAGCGACTTACAATAGTGGGAAAGTACAGATGCGAAAAAAATAATACT
>BRDA01063567.1:0-17121 GCA_036984385.1 Crenuchus spilurus
CGTCCATCAAGAGCTCGCGGCTGCTGTTGGTGCTGGTGGTGTTGGTGTTGGCCGTCAGGTGGCGCGTGCAGCACTCGGATCCTCGTGCAGACGGACGGCAGTGGAGAGCGCGCGCTGGTTGGCATTTCCATTATGGATTCGGGGCGCCCTCATTAAGTTCCCAATGACTGAGATATGTCTCTGTCTGCCTCTGTCGCGAAGTAATAAAGGAGGGGCGCGTTCCTGAGCCCAGCTGCGCGTTATTGCGCGCTCTCAGCTGGACGCGCGCTCCCTGCCCTGCTCCTAATTGACAAACGAGAGAATGAGAGCTTATTACTGTCCGCTCATGTGAGGTGCAAATGACTTTAGGCCGTTGATGAGGATGATGTAGTGCTTTGTTTACGTGTGCCGTGACGGCTAAGACGCAGCTATTAAAGTTGTGAGAGGCGCATTAATGCGCAGCCGCGGGCGCGTTTCTCAGGTTTACACGCGCAGGGTCGTTCCATTATGAGCCTAAACACTTATTAAGAAAACACTCTTAAATACATGTTCTTAATGCGGGGGAAAACAGGACTGTAATTACATTGACGGAATGCTATTTTATATAATAATAATAATAATAATAATAATAATAATAATAATAATAATAAAGAGTAACAAAGCAACAAAAACTATATTAATAATAATGTATCATTTTTGTTCCTCTACATTATTTATTGCATGCAAAATCACAATACACAAACCAGATCTATTAGTTAAATTAAGCTTTTAATTGTAATAGCTTGCAGTTACATCAGAGGCTTTGTGTACCATTACAATTTATTGCTTCAGTTTCTCTTCTCTTCTCTTCTCTTCTCTTCTCTTCTCTTCTCTTCTCTTCCCTTCTCTTCTCTTCTCTTCTCTTCACTTCTCTTCTCTTCTCTTCTCTCTTCCATTCTTTCCTACACAATACATAAAGAGAGCAGAGACCTCTCGCCTTGTGTACAAATAGCCAATCAAACTTCCATTTGCAGCATTGTATCATTTAAGAATGAAATCTCCTGTAGTCTTCTCCCTGGAGAGAGAGTCTTTCACTTAGCCTTTCCTGTGAAGGGCAGGATTTGATTACCAGGCTGATGCAGGTATTTCCCTCTGCCTGTGCAGCTTACAGCACTGAGCAGCTGCCAGTGTGCAATGACTGCTCAGCAATCTTCCACACCAATACATTTCCTTCCTGTTCTCATTCCAATCATCTCAGCTATTGTCTTGCATGAATCAAACACCTCCTAAAGGGAATCTGAAGGGTTGCTCACCTCTATAACACCTGCAAAAGCATTATCTTTCATTATCTATGGCCACACTCTTAAAATATAGCCTCTTTAAAGGTTCTTTGTTTGAATGCGCATATAGTATTGTACTGATAGTTCTAGGGATAAGCAGCAATTGGTCTATATCTTTTATGCCAAGGGTGCCCAGTCCTGGAGGTATAGAGAGATTTCTCTAGAGAATTCAGAGCCAACACACCTGACTGATATTCAGATGATCCTGAAGGTTATTTGAATCAGGTGTGATGGATTAAAATTGGAGTTGAACTCTGTAAACTAGATCTCCATTACCAGTATTGAGAACCTCTGTTTTACTTCAGGATTCTGCAAAACACCACTTAAAAATTAAAAGTGTCCTTTAATGATTGTTTTTAAAAACTTTAATGAAAAATAAATGTTTTAAAGTTTAAAAAACCTCCACAAATTGTAAAGGTTCTACACTCTAAAAATTGAAATTTCCACTACAGAACCGTTAAGGATTCCTTATAGAAATACAGGTTCTTTTAGAGAACGGTCTAAGTTGACCTGTCATGAAAGGGTTTTTCAAATGACTCTTTCAACCTGTAAAAAGTCCTGACACCACTTTTAAATGTCCTCTGAGGAACCCCTAAAGACATTCCAAGCAAACTGTTTGTTTTAAAGTGCAAACCAAATTAATGCTTTTACTAGAACAACATGTCCAAGTCAAGGACTGCTGTTTTTAACCATGTTGCAATGTTCTTTATGGAACCTAAAGTGTATCAGTCTTCTATAGCATTGTTCCAAAGAACCATTTTTGTCACTTTTTAATTTTAAGAAGATATGACAAAACATGATAAAATGTACATAATTTCACATATCCTATGTTTGATATTGTCTAATATGTAATTATAAAGATCTAAACAACTTGTAACTTTGTACAATTTGTAAAGTTATTAACAACTTTGTAATTAAAGGCAAGTTACTAGTATTCTCTAGAAGAAACAAACATAATTTTTTCTTAAAATTTTAGTGAAATTTTTTTTTCATTTATTTTACATATATTTATGTTTTTCCCCCTCAAATGCTCAATTCAGCATATTAAACAGTAATTAAAAATCACTTAGAATATCAATAAAACATAATTTAACCAGGGTGTCCAAATTTTTGCATAAGACTGTATGGTCGCAAAGTGATTACATTGATGTCTTGCTGTTTGTAGCCCTGTAATGTCTAAAGGCAGCACTTTGTATGCTGTTTACTTGCTTGACAGACCATTATTAAAATCACACATGCATTTGCTTTACTTCAGTGAAGGAGCATGATGACTGACAGGTATATTGATCCCCTGAGAGAGGTGCTGGGGGGTGATGTGGGTGTGTTTTGTTGTTTATTGTCTCTCTCTGATCTAAACCAGCAGCTGCTGGTGGTGCTGCCAGACCCGTAAGCAGTGCTGGAGGTAAGAGAGGTTCAGTGACCATGGTGATGGGAGTGAGATTCTGCAGCCTTCGATGTCTGACTGTCAGTGGAAGGAGGATGCTGTAGGGGGGACTGACAGACCCACCTGCAGCAGCTGTCACTGACATAATGAAGCATCCGTCCAGTCTGACACAAATGCTTCCAGCATATTTCACAGTCAGCCTGCTTTCTCTGCCATTTGATCTCTCCAAAATAACCTCCATTCTAAATTATTTGCCTATATTTGCCTTTATTGGCTTACATCTTATGACCTCATTCTATTACGGTGATTCAAGCTATACTCCAACATCTTTCAACCAAATATCTATATGTAACATCATCTCAATGTAGTAGTTTCATTACATTTCCCTAATATAAGAAGTGAAAATCTATTGACTCAAAACAAATATATAGAATAGAAGCTATTCCTAAGTTGCAAATTAAGGTTATTTTCAAGTTTCAATTAAATTTGTTTTGCATTGAAAATATGGTTCATTTTAATTTACACCTCTGGAAAAATATTATGAGACCTCTCCAAAAGGCCATACCAATCTTCAGACGATAACAAATAGGCATCGGGGTAATTATTTTTCATGGGGATGTGTCCCCCTCACATTTAAAAAATATTCATTTGGATCCTCCCCAAATTTATCATAAAATATTAGGTCACCCAGTGCTGTTTACTTTGTTTCCAGAAAGAATCAATTCCACTTGATTGATAGGAGAATACTCATACTACTAAAAGTCCACTCCGGGTTTTCCTGGTTACCGCACTGCATGCAAACATAAACAATGAAGTGTCAGTGCAGCTCAGGCTTTAACTTTAACCTCAAAATTAGTCCTAGGCCATGTTCAATTACTGCTCAACTAAACAGTGAAACAAGGACAAAGCTACTTTACTTTATTAACAGTAGGCTAGTATAGATTAGTATTTTTGGATGACGATGGATGGTTTGCAATATCTGATCCCTCCTCAGACACAATGGACAAAAAAAAAAATATATGTTTAATCAATCCATCTCTTTTGATAGGAGCTGGATACTCAAATGTAGACTCAAATCAGTGTTTTATTTGAGTGCATTTTAGTCAGTTGTATGAAGGCATGAAAAACATTACTGATTTAAAGGCATAACTTAGAGCAAGCTTAAACAGAACTTTATCATCAAAATTGTGAAAATGTACAGTATAGAAAGTGTATGGGGAAGGAATAGTGGAAAGCAAAACAATAACAAAAGCGAGATTGACATAATTCCAAGTGGATTGTGAAGGAAAGGGGGATAAAAGTTATAAAAAAGTGGTAGAAATTGTGGTGGCACCATGGTAGGAAGGAACCTGTGAACCTATTTTGTTTTAATAATTACATGCAGGTTGACAAAACTGACTAAAAAGTTATTTTTTGTGTCACTATTGTTTGGCACAGTGTAATTTAGTGTTATGAAGGCTGCATGATGCCATGTCATATATTAGTTATGAGTAAGCCACAACACTGAATCAGAATAAAGTAAAATGTCCCCCTAAATTCACCATTGTTGGTTATCAAAGTTGCACCTATTCGTTGGTTAAAGTCATTAGTATTCTTATTTTGAATATTATTATAAATATATATAGTAGTTTATACTTAAAATACTTTTTTTCCAAAAACAATTATTAAGAACTATCAGACTGTTTTTCTTACTATGTTTTGAAGACTGGTCAATGTAAATGACCTCTGTTCTGATTGCCTGTCTTGTCTGGATTCTAAAGGTTAGATTAGTGGGTTTCTTGGAACTAAAAGGTTGTTGGTTAGATACCTTGAATGGGTAGGACATTTCCCTTGAGCAAGGCACCCAACCACAAACAACTCCCTGGGTGCCCTGGGTGATGGGGCTGGTCACTGTTCTGTAGTGTGTCTGTATGTGCTTCCTGGTGTGTGTGTGTGTCCCCTTGTATTTCTCCCTGGTGGGGAGAAATAATGATAGGAATGCATATCAGATCAGTGGGGACATTTCATTATAGACTTTTTTTTTGAAAAATGAAAAGAGCAGAAGTATTGACCTTTGGTTGCTAAGGTTAAGTTTAGGTGTAAATTTAGTTTTCCTCAGTATTACACAAGTGAATGGAATGTCCTTATTAGAATAGTACTACCTAAGTGTGTCTGTGTGTATGTACCAGGTTTATGTCATGTTGTGAGGACCAAAATCTGTTTAAATACTCAAGTTGTTTGGACCTTTCTGGGGACTACAAAGCTGGTCCCTGCAAGACCTGTTTTAAGGTTAAGGTTAGAGTTTTAAAGTTTGAGTAATTCTACGGAATGTCCCCACAATTCACAGAAATAAACATGTGTAGTAGTGTTCTACATGTTCTGATCGATCAGCCACCGATTAATATCGGCTGATTTCCATGAAAAAGTATGTGATCCACATATTCGATCAATGCCTTTCATTGCTGATCACAAAAACCGATAACCTGTAGTTCACACCTGCAGCCTGCCGAGGCGCTGTGTGCAGTGTCACCGCCAGCTTTCCTTCAAACCATACAGGCGTGTTGCAGCAAATCCTAAATAAAACAAACATGTGTAAAACTTTTACACTGTCTGTGAGAGTGAAGTAAAGTTTGCATCCTACACATGCAACAAAAAATGTCTTGCTTTGGAATCCCATTAAAATGCTTCAACACAGTGAATTAATATGACATTTAAAGAACAAACATTGGGCGGAGTGTGGTGAGTTTTTGAGGATCTCTGCACAAGTGTGGAGAGTGAGTGCTTTTTCAGCGCTGTATCCAACACTGTGGATGAACACAGGAACAGACTCATGACTGAAAAGGCTGAGATTCTCCTCTTTATTTAAAAATAATGAATGTTCCCTTTTTACTTGACATTATTTGATTTAGGCAGTGTTGTGAGATTTGTTTGACTTTCTGCACTATTTAGCCTGTTGAGAGCCTTGTTTTCAGTCTGTTAAAGACTGTGTTATTGATAGCAGATAAATGTAAGTATTGTTCAGTTGTCTTTTGACTTGAGTAGTTGTTGCATTTTGCTAAAAATTTTCTTTTCTTTTGAAATTTTTTTTGTTTAAATTAAGGTGATTTTATGCTGCCTTTTTCCATATCACGTAGCCAGTAGCACTCAACATAATTATATTAAAAATGTACAGCCAACCCATGTGATCGGTAACGGTGATCGGTATCGGTGATCAGCACTCATGGTGATTGGTATCGGTGATCGGCAGCATAAAATTTGATTGGAGCATCTTTTGTGTGTAGTGTTCATCAATGGTCATGTCAAGTTCCTATATGTGTAAAATTGGTGGTGAATGAGTTGGTCTAAAAGCAGTCCAAGTTGAAAATTTTACTCTGAACAGGTGATTCAAAACTGCTGTAAGATAACGATATATGTAAATGCATTGAGATCACAATAACAATAGATTTAACATGATACAATCTTTGCAAGCTACATCAAAGGAAACAAAATGTTTCTCAATGATAGGATTCTTTTAAATAAAAGCATATTTAAGAGTTTTCCTTCCCTGTAGTGTCTTCAGTTTAGTTTCTAGTGATGACTGTGCCTGGTGGCACATGCATATTTCTTTCCAAGCATATTGAGAAAAACAGTAATTAAAGCCCTCTCACAGTGCACACTTGGACTGAGCTCAGTGCAGGAGCAGTGACAACAGCAGGCTGACAAGATGAATAGAATCTGGAAGTGACTGCAGGTGATGAGGCTGAGGTTAGAGATAGACATGCTCTGATGCCTTTGTACACTCAGTATTATAAGTCAGTGCAGGATACGTTGATAAATGGGGTGTGAATGTATTGCATTTGACCGAAATAACATTTATCAGTAAAAACTTTAAACTTTTGTTAAGGGCTACTGATTGCTCATTGCACAGCAAGGGAAATTAAGTTGAATCATTCAAGCCGTAATCATCAGTTCTCCCATTTTTTTAATGATCTCCAGTTTTCATTCGCAAACAATTAGAGCCAGTCTGATTGCTGCCATCTACAGTTGCATTTCAATGGCTCAGCAGTCGCCTCTTCGCCAGCTGTCATATTCACACAGCTTAATAACAGCGGGTAGTATCTGTGGGAGGCCGTGGGTTATAAGAGGTGAGTATGTTGTGTTCTTACTATAACAGGACCTGGAGGGGACATCAAAGCTTTACAAACATCACCACTGATAACATGCTGCTAGTAGCTAACAGACCATTTAAGGGTCTGCAGTGAGACATATCACAGCGGTGGACATGTGTCTGTCCCAAGGCATTGTGGGTAAAGAGCAGCATTATGGGACATTAGAGCACTTTGCAGTAGTCTCAGAGCACCCAAAGGCTGATGACAATGACATCATCACAGAGGGCCTCTGAGAGCAAGAGAGAGAGAGAGAGAGAGAGAGAGTTCACAGGCCCCAGTGTCATCTTCACAGAATGAGAGAAAAGTAATCTAACAGAGGGAGCACAGAGGTTGGAGGGGGAAGCGAGAGACAATGCGATTATCATCGGAAAAAAGCAACGAAGACGATGGGCGTTTAATGCACAAATGCAGGAAAAAAGTGATATTTTATTACAGCAAAAAGGCTTTCAAAAATTACAGGAAAAGTCAGGAAAATGTGTCTGCCATGGATGGCACTAAAACCCAGTTTAACAGGGCCATAATTCACTTAGGCCTGATGTGTCCCGTCATTCACACGCTCAAATGTGCTGCCCCGAGCCCTCACTCCATCTGCAGAAAGTACACTTTTGACGAAAAAGCACTTTGTTGCTATTACTGTGGTGTTTCAAAGAGGAGGAAGAGCAAAAAAAGTGGTGCTTCAGATTTCATTTTTTGATGTCCCATTCAATTGATCAGTTTATACAGTGAAAAACGACCATGTTTCCTTTCAGAGAGGGGGGAGGCCTTTTGTTACATGTACTATGCAATGCAGCATAATTAGATAACTGAGGTTACATTAAAGATGATTTATGCCAAAGATTATATCCATGGAGACAGCCCGCTCCCACTCTATTCTCATATATCTTTGAGAAAATATGGGACGTCTGCTATGCAGACTTCAAACAAAACTATTAGAACTGCATAAAGGAGACATTAATTATTTTGACAGCATTGTTTTATATCAATTGATATTTGACATGTTATGAAAGCCAGAAATGTTTTCTTTAAAGAAATAGATGTGGCAGAAGTCTATAATGAATCACAAATATTTTCTGTCAGCAAAGCCTGACGACATTCATTCAGTACAATGACATTCAACAGAAATATTCAGTCTGATTAAATAAATTACAAGAAACACAGAACAAAGATTATGAAAGGTTGTGCCTTATCAGCCTTATCATTTTTAACATATTTATGATCAAAAATAGATGTAAAACCTCTAGGACTGACTTCCCAGACCCATATTAAGCCCAAACCACTGACGGCATTGCAATTTAGCCAACATTCACATAATATATGCTTACAAAACCAGCCTGTACTGTAAAATGCATTGTTTGATTAGTCATATAAACTGTGTTAACTCAAACAGAATACTTGTATTGCCCAAACTTTTGCATGCACATCATGGCTGATCAGGCAATGACGAGAAGACAAATACACATTTATGCATTGACAGCCATAGACTCTAGCTTTCTGAAGCACTCAATAAATGCTGGACACAGTGTTAAATCAATGTGAATGGCTCTCTGGCTGGGCCTTAACGTTAGCATTAGCATGTAGCCTGCGGTGCTTGAGCACAGATCACCCAAGCGTAGCGGCAGGATCATTAACCTTAATTACCCCTCTAATCCACTCCCAGCTCTGCAGAGTAAACAGCCAGGCCCATTAGGCTGGATGACTGTCAGCCTGCAGGGCCCTGTGACTCCTCTGGCACTGAGAGCACTGCCTTAGGGGAGACAAGCCTTTTCACAAGCACCACTCAGCCCTCTTTCTCTCTTGACCCCCTCCTCCCAGCCACCCGCTCCCTGATAGAGGACAGGAGGAGGGCCCTGACACACTGGCATTCCTGATGCTTTTGTTTGTTGTCTTTCTCCCCCTCTTTCTTGTACCCAGATGGTTCATTTTGAAGAAGCTGGTTGCTGGTTCCTCCCCTACACGCTTATTTGGGGTGATTTTTTTTCATCTGCCCTGCAGGCATCCACCTCTCATTCCCACTCAGGCTCACCCCCCTTTCACTGCCTCATGAAATGTTTATTTATTTACTTTTGGTCAAGAACACTTTTCACAAGCACTTTTGCATTTCCAGCACTTTTCCACACCACTGATTTGAATAGTTGCATTGTATCACACACAAATGTGTTAAGACTAGAAGGAACTATAGAAGCACTTTGTATATCTACTTTGTGTAAGAAGCACTGCATATCATATCTCACTATCAGTATTTTTATATTAGAGTCAGGACATTTAAAGTTTTGATTGATGGCAAGGAAGAAAGACGTGGCGCCAGGCTTGTAGCACTATATGCAAGGCTTCTCTCTGCTTCAATGGTGTTCATCAAAGCACGCATGAAAAGACTTAGATACCCACATGAGCTCCTCTTTTTCACTTTTTTCCCCCAGTTTTCATATCGTTTCTCCTCTACCTTAACTCTATTTGTTCCTCTACATTACTACTCACACAGTTCCTTGTTTTGCCACATTTGCTTTAAGTGTGAAAATGGGAGCAATGATGCCAGTGGTGAACCGTTGGCGTGTTTTCACTGGATGTAGGCCAAGGCTATTTGTCTCGGCTCTGGCCAAACTCCAGAATGTTATTAAAGTTTTCCTTTCTCATGTTGTCTCTGGATAGAGTGAAATGTGGGCGCTGAACCAAAGCCAGACTAAGCAAGGAAGCAAGATGGTTTGGGGCCCATACTGCTGTTTAAAGCTCAAGTGGCTGCTGACAGAGTATAACTATCTGACCAAGGAGATCCTCCACTGGCATCACTTTGAAGAAGTTCTTCTATTTTAAGGTCTTTGCTGATCAATAGAGCCTTAAATGTGTGTATAAGCACAGCAGTAAATGTACTGCATACTGCTGTGAAAATACTGAGGGTTATTTGTCTGTAGAAGAGGAAATGGATGTTGAACTTCATAGCTCCTTCTAAACTAGAGGGATTAAGATGGAATTGCATTTTCTCGCAATTAAACCTTCTCTTTTATAATGAATATTTGCAGAGGATTCTTCAGGCGTTGTTCATTATTTTCCTCTAAATTTGGACTGAGAGGAAATCAAATTCATCAAACCGCGTGCATATTTAATTTTGAAACGTAGGGAATATGAAAATAGGTTTGCCACTGGCCATGTAATTCAGAAGGAATATTCTCTGCAGACTTTGTGAAAGTATGTGAAAAGTGCAAAAGTCCTTCGAGGAATGTAAGAATAATTCAAAAGCAAATAACGTCTAATAGTAGTAATCTTTCATGGAGTAAACTTAAGCCCTACTCGGAATTTGTCCCAAAATATGATATATTTATTGTATGAGCACAATATAAGCTGGACTATTTTCTTCTCTCTCCACGTCATCTGTCCTGTTTGATGTTAAACAGTAGTTGCTGCCAACCCAACTTCCCAGATGAAGAGCTTTGCTCCCCGCGGCACCATCGGCCGCACTAAAAGTGGTCCGGCCTCTTCGAACAACCGGGAAACATTAGCCCTCGCTGCTACTGCCCGGGCCAGCCTCTAATGGATCGCTCTCATTTCATCAACCCACTGACATTTAATGAATATATATTTTATCTCGGCTAGGCTCTGTTATCGGAATGCCCGCCGTGTTCCGAGAAAGAGCCACCCGGGGAGTGTTTTGGGCTGGACCAGTAGATCCTCCGGCACGGCACCTGCACACCAATCTCAATTCACCACCCCACTCTCGTTTCCTTTCCCCTCCTTCCTCCTGTCCTCTTCTCCTCCTCCTCCTGGCCTTCAATATCACATGTAGATTAATAATTCATGGGCAGTTATTAGGGCTGGTTCAATAGAAGCTGTGCTGATGGAGGGCTGTGTGGAGTGAGCGTGCCCGCAGGGAGGCAGAGTGTTGTTGTGTCAGCCCCCATCTGCCAGAATGCAATAAGGAGAACAATGGAGGCCTTGATTTCCACCAGCAGGCCTATAATCTTTAAATGGCTATTAGCAGAAGAGTGCAACCAGTCAATAACCGACAAAATCCTTTTAAAAGCTGCTCTCTCTCTCTTTCTCTCTCTCTCTTACTGTCTCTCTCTTGCTCTCTCAGTAAATCTTAGTGCCACAATCACAGTCGTCCCTCGCCAGCAATCTCCTCAACCATGGGGAAGACAGTTGATGTGGAGTTGCTGAATTGCATGTTGTCATGTTATATTTGAACTGAATACTATTGCAGAGAATTAAAACTGTAATCCACTAAATGGCAGCCTTATGCTTGTTAATAGCATTTTGCCATCATATCATCTTGTCAACTACCTTTATAAGCTATTATAATCATAACAACTGCACTACAGCTAACCAACAAGGCCTTATCTTCACCATCATTTCCATAGAAAACTACCCTGCCTGAGATGTTTACTCCATTTCATTAACCAGTGAGTCAGGAAATGAATTGAATCCCATTACAGTCCAGCAATATGATAAATCCCTGTCTCATATTTATTACAGCCCTGAAATAAGAGCATAGCAGCATGTGGGCATTTGAAGAAGTGTCTGCTGTGACTGCTTTGATTTGCACACTCTTGTTTCAACAAAGGCAAGAGGTAGTTGATCATCTACCACAGTAAATTACTGGAGGAATAGCCCCTTATCATGAGTGTAATATACTAAAGCCTAAACTATATGGAACAACTGTTCACTGGGGATGTGGTCCTTGTCTACAATGGATACAACCACATGGAGTCTCCAGGGAAAATACCATCTTAATTGCTTGTATATTAAAGGTGATCATTACGGTACCACAATAATGCTTATTAGGATGGTTCTGCAGTAATACTATTAAGCAACACTATATCAATGTTCAGACTATTACATACAATTAGTGGACCTTTTAAAATGTGTAAGGAAGTGACACAATGTGTTTAAAACAGGGATTTGATATGCATAAATTAAAATGTTTAGAACAACTAGATTAGTATAGCATATTCAGAATGCACAGTAAAATAATTTACTAGTGCTGACCTTTCAAAAACCTTGCAATCATCAATGTTTGCATCTTTACACAATTTAAGAGAACATGGACTACCATTTCATGATGAACAAATTAGTAAAAATAGTCCACATTTCCTTGAAATAAAATGTAATGACACTAACGAACATCTAAGCTTAAGATTTTTTTCTCCTATAACATTGCCATTTTGTAGATACGAGGTTTTCTAACAACAGCAACAAAATGGTTCATCTGGATATAACAGCCCCAGAGACTTCTACCCTTCGTCACTTAACATCCTCAGGAGAAGAATGACACCACTTGAATGAAGAATGACCAGATTATGTCAGAGAAAGCTCTTCCCAAAGCACTGAAATATTGGACATCTTGCTTTTACCCAGCATGCCCTCTCAATGCCTCGGGCCACACTGTAATACGATCACATGACCACAACCTGCTGGGGCGTAGGTCATGGGTAATGAGTGAGGTAGAGAAGATACATCACTGGCTGAAGAGTTTTGACTCTTAGTCTTTCATAGAAACAGGGATTTAGTAGTCTATAAAAGAGAGATTCACATATTTTCTTTGTTGTAAACATTTCTCTGTCTGTCAGTTTCTCTCTATGACTCTCACTCTCATTCCATTCATCCCTTCCCCCACTACATCTGCAGCGTAATCCATCTTCATTGTACAGACATGTGCTCTGTTGTGACAGAATGGATGCAAGGAGAGTCTGGAGGAAGGAAAACAGGTACCTAAAACAGACACATGCAGACAAACAATTACGACACATCACATCTTGAAACTTCATTGGCTGAGTGGCTCCAATAAACAGCCAAATACATGAGACAGCCAATCAACAGTGAGTCTGGATCAGCAAGAGTCAATGTTCATTTAAAAAAGATATTACCATTTTTTCAATGTCAAATCAGTCAAGAGCATGTCATCAACCACTGTATATTGCTTTCAACAGTATGCTTGAGAAAGGCTACTCCTGGTATTTTGACCACTTGAACAGTTTGTCCACTGACATCGACTGTTACGTCTCATCTAGGCAGATAGCGATGCTATCCTTACTCCTCAGTCGTTATCACTGATGTGCTGTCAGTGCCCATGCGGACACTGTTCCTCACAATAAGGCTAGTGACTTCCCTTTCCGATTCATTCGCCATGAGCCACAGACAGCCGCATCCCACGAGGCTTGGCATCTGTCGTCAAGAAGCGAGTGGAGGTAGAAGGCAATGTCATCAGGAAGTCTGTAGACTAAACGAACTCTGCCTGTCTCTACAGTCCTGAGTCTCATCACTTCACTGATTATTAACACATGCCAAACTAGAGACAGAAGGGATAGCTATAGGGCTTGTGTAGCAGAGCCAAAAACAAGCAGCATAATTGCTGTTGTATAGCTTTGACAAAATCTGTTTAAAATGTCCTAATTTCCATTTCAAAAGGATCAGGGAAGATTAAGGTTCTCAATGAGCAGACTGTCAGTCAATCATTTGACAGCTTACAGGGAAAGACTGGTTGTGCTGACATATAGTTGGCCAGTCCTGACATATTGTTGCTGCGGAATGAAAACCATGTATCTCCAAAATAGTAACTTTACAAAAACGTTCTCTAATATTAATGCAAGTTATTGTAAACAGATAGAATCCCTCTTCTGTTTTGTCATAAAATGTTTATACAATGTTAATTGTATTTGAGTGAAAATAATGGAGAAAGCCAAAAATTGGAAAGCAAAAATATTTTCTCATAATACAGTGACTATAAGTAACAAAAAAACTCACATGTGCACTTGCAGCCAATTACATTAAATTAATTTTGACCTTCCATTTCCAGTTGCACACTTAATGATCTTAAGTGAGTCTAGGAAAAAGGATGGGAGCAGAACTAACATATTAAAGTGCTAAAGTGCTAGTACTGTTAAATATGGGTACTAGTTTCCTCACTTTCAATAAGTATATTATCAAATAAATTTCAAGATATGTCTACATTAGTTTACCCCCAAAAAAACTTAAATTATTTCAGTAAAACTCAGAGAAAAAACATTAAAAAGTAAACAACATGAACAATTCTGCTAGATGCCATTCATATTTTTTTTTATTAAAGTAGAGTAATACATCAAAATGAATGTAGATTTAGAGGAATTTAACTGTGTGAAAACAAAATACTTTTTACTCATTAATTTATACTTAAATACTCATTAAAGTATAAATCCATGCAGCCATGGCAACAATCCATCACTAAAGTAGGGCTATAATCTTTAACGAAGCCTCCCTTAATGCACGGTGCTTAAGTACACAATGTAAAAGTATCCCTTGAAGTAATGTTTAAGATGCTTTGTAGGCCACAGATATAAATGACTCAGAAGGTCTCTTAGGGTGACAGTGTTGCATGTAGATATCTTATTGTATGTCTGCTCTTTCCTGTCTGTGAGTTTGGGGAAACAAGTCACTTCCAGTCAGATTAGACGCAGAGTAAGCAGTTTTGATAAGTAGAGGTTAAAGAGCCCCAGAGAGCCTGAAGACATTTGATGTATGAATTTGCAAGTTAAGGCTTAAGCAAACACATGCACAACACTGAGTAAGCACCCAAACACTCATCCATCATCTTCATTTCTCTAGCTGATTGAGGATGTTCAGAATGGTATGTGGTGTATGTGCAGGATCCCCAAGAGTTTGAGTGTATGTGTATATGTGTGTGAGGGAGAGATTACTTGATGAAGATTAATAAGTAAGCTATGAGTGTCACATTTTCTTTGTAAGAAACCTCACTTGTTATAGATGTAATGAAAATTGTGTTCTGTCTTTGTGTCATGACTAACATTCTTCTGTTTCATGTACTGATGATAGATGTTAGGAAAATACCTAAACGAATCAGTGCTGGTTTCTGGAAACTTTTGAGGGGGTGGGAAACATGCATTGCAACATAACAACGCCCAGTTGACGGAAAGTGTTTCTTAAAGATAATTGTTATTTAAATAAATAGTTTATTTCTTAAATATGATAAAAAGGCACTTAATCACTGATTTAATAAAGAACCATTCAGTGGATTATATATGAGATAAATATAATAAATATAATATTATATATACACTACCAGTCAAAAGTTTTAGAACAGTTTTAGAAAGTTTAAGAACATTTCAGGTATGCACGTAGTTGGTCAGGGGTTCATCCTACAGCAAGATAATGACCCAAAATATAAGACCAAGCTCTGCCAGAACTACCAGAGGAAAAAGCAACAATATGGTCAACTTGAAAACACGGAGTGGCATCACAGTCTCCAGACTTAAACCCCATCCAGCTGATTTAAGATTAACTGGACAGAAGAGTGAAAGCAAAGCAAACCTACAAGTGCCACATATTTATGTGAACTTCTGCAACAGATTTGATAAGAACTGCCTGAAGAATATTTCTATTACCAATAGTGTGATGTTATATCTGCCAAAGGTGCAGATCACAGAGTCCAAAGTTTTGAATACATTGTGGCCTATAAATTGATTCTGTGAGTTCTTATTTAACTCCTATGGTTTCATTTCATAGAACAAAGAAATTAAACTGAATCATTTTCAATAAAAAATTAAAAGTTCTAAAACTTTTGACCAGTAGTGTATATAATCTTTATTTGGATAACCCCCTGTACACAGTAAATCTGTCAGTGTTAAATCAATACTAATAGAGTTAAATTAACACTGAGTGTGTCAAAATGTAACACTCTCAGTGTTAATTTAACTCTTTTAGTGTTGATTTAACACTGGCAGATTTACTGTGTATGTTATCAGCAAACTTTTAGACTCTACTGTGAAATTCAGCACTGTTATGGTTAGGTGGTTAGGATTAGTATAACGTCAAAGATGTTGACATTCACCATCTCAGTAACATTATTAAGTATTATTACATTAAACAAAATGTTTTCCATTTTTCCATTTATGATATCATGTATGAAAAGCAGCCATGATTACATTTGCATAACCATTTCCCACCTCCATCCCAGAGAATTAAATAGTTTTTGTTACTGTGCCTTTAAGTCTGATACATGGAAACAAGCTCTGCTACAATTGGCTGTCCTGTGTTGTGCTTCATTCAAAAATTAGTGTGGGCTGAAACATTCATTATAACTATGAAATAGGTAGGATTAAATGTTTGTGGATTAAATAGGCAGATTCACATAAATTATTTTTATGACATCACAGAAACATGGAATGCTAAACAACCTGCTTAGTTTCCATGTACAGATTATATGGCCTTTCTAGTTAATTACACCTTCTGAAACTTTAATAGTGTTTAAGTGCTATGTAAAATTCTTAGATGAAAATTTAGATTTCCACAATATGGTTTAGGATCAATGTTAGATCTATAGTAGAGTTACTGTAGATCTAGAGTTTCCATCCAAGACATATTAGATATATGTTTTAATGTAAGTTAAATGCAATAGCAAGTGTCAACAAGTGTCTACAATTGGTTATCCAAACTATACAAGTTTCCTGTTACAAGTTTCCGCTTAAAACTATATCTAATTCAAGAACCATGTAAGAACCTTGGCTTGTAAGAGAGGTCAATTTTTGGTACAAAGGGATAAGCCTGCGAAAGAAAAGAAAAGGACTTTGTTTCTTGAGTTCATGTTGAAAGGGGAAAATGTTATTTGTAATAACAAGTTGAAAGGGGAAAATGAAGTTATTTATAATTACCTGCATAGAATGTCAGCCTTGCATGAAAAGAAAAACAAATAAACAGAAGAGATGCCGTGATTCGCTTGTGTTGACTTAAACCTGTAAAGGTCATTTATCTCCTATTTGGCGTGTCATCCACCTTCTTTGCATCACACTTTGACAGCCGTTACTGTCACAGATGATAAAAGCATGTGTGCAACGTGGCCCTTCAGGAACGAAAACAAAAAAAAAATGCTGAATGTGAAAAAGGAGAACAAGGTTCTAAGGTTATGAAACGTTTCCAGATTGTGACAAAGACGAATGAGGTTTATGGTGAATGCAATGCTTCAAAGAGACACTAATGGTGGTGAGAAGGGTTTTACTCCACTGTAGTGGCCCAGGGATACTCCTGACTGTTACACCTATGACTACTGGTAGGAAACAGCTCCAACACAAGCCACTTCACCTGAGTGCAGTTTCAGCTGTCAGATCACTACTGATGACACATCAAGTTAATAGGTAATGTTTCATGCAGTGCAGCTTTCAGTATTTAATAATTACAGTCTATTTGTAACCTGATAAAATCACAGATGTACACCATCTGTTTATTATTATTATTATTATTATTATTATTATTATTATTATTATTAGTAGTAGTAGTAGTAGTAGTAGTAGTAGTAGTAGTATTAGTATTAGTATTAGTATTATTAATAATAGGA
>BRDA01063567.1:17131-38386 GCA_036984385.1 Crenuchus spilurus
AGTTGACAAAAGTGACAGTTTTGGGAAATATTATTTACTGCCGGAGAGTCTGAGTAGAAGGTAGGTAAATAGTAGTAGACTTGCGAAGGGGAGGTGATTTATGGACGAAATACGATAATAAACAGTCAGTCTACTAATTAGAGAATTTTACATTAACGGTCCGTTCGACTATGTCGATGACAATCGTATTACTATACCGAAGGATGGGACCTCTGAACTTTAATTCAGACAGTATCACTGATGATAAATGGATGGAAGATGAGTCTGAGAGGCCGTCATTTATTATAAAGGGTTTTGACAGTGAAAACAGTTGACGATGGGCATTATGTATGAGATTTGAATGTATCAGTCACATGGAGAATGATATAAAAACGCCGACAAATTATTAAGGATTAATTTTTTTGAAATAAATCTCTCATAATATTACTTATATTTTCTATAGAATTCCATTAAGAATCTTTATAGTATGTATTGTAGAATATAATTATTATGTATTAACAGCAGTTCTATAGACATACTGTAGGAAGTATATTATTAAACAGCACTATAGAAATCTTAATTTAGATGGATGTTGTATTATTATATGCTATTGGATTAATGGAATTGGATTCATATGAAATAAGCTTATTTTCTATAGCTTCTTATTTATTATTCATAACTAAAACAACAGCTCTAACTGATCTCTTGTTCTAAACTGAGGCCTGGAGATTTCTGCATACATTACTTTTAATAGGATTCTTTTAAATCACAAGTCTGGTGTTGTCTTTACTGCTTAATGCAAATCAAAAGATACTTATAAAATAAATACAGCCTATTTTAAAGTAAAGATTTCTAGTTAACGTGTAGTTAGAAGATGTGCATAGCTCTTATCTGAGAATGCATGGCCTGTACTTTTTAACACTTATTATCATTTTTAGTCAATACTGGAAGTCTCACAAATGAATGCATTGCAAAATGATATGTATTGTTTATGGCTTAAATACTAATGAGCTGCTAGTTAATCTATCATAGCTGTCAGAATAAGGTGTAAAAAGGACATTACAGGTGCATTATGATTCCAACAATGACATATTACTGAGTTTTAAAGTTTCTTATGATCTGATGATTTATGTGGTCTTCCCTGCTTCATCCTGGGATATGTAAACTTTGAAAGGCATAAATGTATTCTGTCTACTTCACATACAAACATAACCTAGTAAAGTCTACATCCTTATCCATAAAGGTGCCAAAATGATTTAGAACCACCTTTGACTCCATAGATAGCTATTTAAAAGAATACTCAAGCTAATGTCTTTCTGCTACATCTGGAAAAGAATATACTTACAATAGGCATCTTTAATAAGTACATTTTGAGAGATTAGACTCCCTTTATGCAGCAGACAGCAATCAAGGTTGAAATATACAGCAGTACTCTTTTAAAAACTGGTTGTTCTCTGATGTTGATCCAAGGAACCCTTTCAGTACCTTTATTTTTAGGGTTTTACATCTCTGTTTGGGAGTAAAACAAATATTCTTAAAATTTACAGCCAGTCAGGACAATTGAAGAGGGATTAAAGTCTGCATTTACTCTGTGCACTGTACGATTAAAGGCACGTCTTCCTCAAACCTGATTTCCTCCAGCATCCCTTAGCCCTGCGGCGTGTGCAGTGTTTGGGCTCAGGGGCGATGCAGTGCACTTTATCATTCTTATGAGCGGGAGTGAGACAGCGGCGCTGCAGCCACTCTCTGTACCAGCCTTTAATTCATCATCCTTTATGGAGAGTAATGGCTGTGGGCTGACGCTGGGGAACCGGATAGCAGGCAGGACGCTGGAGCCACTAGTATGCAGCCTGAGTGTGAGTTAGCATTAGGCCTCTTCAGAACAACAGCATGTGAAATAACACAGGAGCCAATGATATGTGAAATTCTCACAAGTGTTCCTGACATTCAGATCCCATAAGGAGTTGCTTTTGGCACTTTTGTTTGTGGTTCATTTTATTAATGAGCTTGTCATAGTTAATGACTTCACTCATAAGTGTAAATCACATACTGTCATTGGCACAACATATTAACATGTTGCCACATTTGCTTTCATTCTCTCTCTCTCTCTCTCTCTCTCTCTCTCTCTCTCTCTCTCTCTACCATAATTTTTGAATGATTTCACACACTGTCCCATCTATATGAATCTGGGATCCGACATCTTTTTTTTTACATTGAAGAGAATTACATGAACTGATCTTAGATCAGTGCTCACATTCTGAGATAATTGATAAATATTGGTCGTTGTTTATAATATTCAAGGAATTGGGTCAAATATATCAATTTTACATAATTTCCACTTACTCTAGATATAGCTGTTGAGTTCAATGTTTTTCTTCCATTTATGAATTAATCAAATCTCAGGTGCTATATTGGGCTTTAGGAGCTATCTTGGTATAAAATTAAACATTAACTGTAATTAGAAACAGTTGAACCTGATACTTCTTTTTTTGCTAATTTGTCACATTTAAATCACAGCTCTTCACTGGTTTGCATCTTTTCTTACAGAGAAGGGTTTTGCTGTATCTATGGGAGACTCAGTTTCTTAGTCTTCCCCCTTAACCTGTGGTGTTCAGCAGGGCTCGGTCCTGGGTCCCTTGTTGTTTTTGTTATACATGTTCATTTAAACCCAGTGAAACACACAAGCTAGGTGTACTTTTGCATTGTTTAGATGCAATTAGGGATTGGACAGCCAGAAATGTTCTTCAGTAAAATGCAGATAAGACTGAGGTTTTGATTATTGCTGCACTGAAAAATATTACCTTGATTAAACAAAGTCTGGGAACCTTTTCTGCTGCTTCTGGTTTAACCTTGTGAAACTTCGGTGTATTTTTGGACCGGTCCTTGTATTTTGATGCTCATGTAAAGCAACTTACTATGTCATGTTTCCTCCATTTGAGGAATATTAGCAAACTGAAACGGTTGTTTCAAGATCTGGAAATGCTGATACATGCTTTTTTTTCAACTTGTAATAATTACTGTTAGGTCCTTTTAACTTCTTTTAGCAAGTCTGCTTGGAACTGCCTGCAATCTGTCCAGAATTCTGTTATAAGATTTTAAAAAAAGTTGGTCCCATATTACTTCTATTTTAAAATCACGTCATTGGCTTCCCATTGAATACAGGATTCAATTTAAGATTTCAACTATCACTTATAGAGCACTGCATGGCCAGGGCCTGAAATATATCACTGACTTATTGCATATTCATACTGCAGCTCGATCACTGTGGTTGAATGACCTACAAATATTAAGTTCTTCTAACTTGTTTAAAGACACGTGGAGATCACGCTTTTGAGGCTAATGCACTGTGGAATGCTCTGACTCCAAATTTAAAATTTGCAGTCAGCTGACCTTTGTAATAAACATTTAAAAATCCATCTGTACAAGCAGGCATATGATTAATATTGTATGGTTTATTTGTTTTACTTGTTTTACTTATTTATCTCTTTTGTTTTTAAATTCTATTATTTCTTTTTTCCTTATATAATCTGTTTTAATAGAAGTCACTTTGTGACCAATGTCTGTGAAAAATGCTTTATAAATAAATTTTACTTACTTACTTACTTATTCAATTAAATGCAGAGGTGGAAAATTCTGGAATGCATGGATCCTGTTACATCTGGTGCTAACATTACATTCGACATCATACACAGTCAAACATTGTGGTGTTTTGAATTCTGCTGTGTATCAGAAAGTCTTGAAGTAGAGTGTCCACTCATAAATTTGTGACCTAAAGGGCTGTTGGGTTATCCAGCTGGACAGTGAACTGAAGCACACAATCAAGCCTACCTTTGAATGGCTCAAAAGAAACAAAAGTAAAGTTCTCGTGTAGCAGAGACAAAGGTTGGACTTGAATCCTTTTATGATGCTATGGCAGAACATTTAAATAAATCTCACCAATGTATCTAAATTAAAACAATTCTGGAAAGACAATTGGGCCACAATTCCTGAACAGTCTTGTAGAAGACTCACAACTTATTGCAAGTATTTCGTAACTGATAAGGGTGATTCAACCAGTTGTTAGGTTTATGCACAGTAAATCTGCTAGTGTTAAATCAACACTATTAGAGTTAAATTAACACTGAGAGTGTTACATTTTGACAGTGTTGATTTAACACTGGCAGATTAACTGTGTGGGGGCAATCATTTGCATTTATATTTATGTTTACATCATATGGCAAATGCTCTTATCCATAGCAATGTACAAAAGTTTTGTTTCCATTAAGAAAATGATCTCAGCTAGTACAGACAGGTTAGAGTTGAGACCACTCTTCACTTTTTTATTTACACAAACTAAACAAGCTGATGTTCACCAAGCACTTAACAACAAATAAACACATTCAGCACATTCAATGACCGATAAGAGACAAAGACACAAGAGGGGCATATAACACACACTCAATTAACACAAGGAATGGGAAATGGCTGTGAACTTGAAAGAGACATAGGTGTAGGCACTGACACAAGACATGATGTGATAAATGGCAGACACGTGACAGACACAGACAAAGCAAGGATGCACAGCATAGCAAGGAGCATGACAATTATGCACAATATAAGAGTATTACAATGCATTACAATAGTTTGTTCCATCACCTGGGTGCTAGGACAGAGAAGAGTCTTGAGGCAAGGCAGATCAAGCCAAGCCTTGCTAGAAGCTTGCAGGGTTTGAAATGCAGCTCGAGACCATTGCCATTAGGTCAGGAGGGGCTGGTCCATTTTTTGTTTTGTAGGTGAACATCAGGATTTTTAATCTGATGCGAGCAGCTACAGCAAGCCAATGAGGTGAACACAGCAGTGGAGTGATGCATGAGAAGCTGCATTCTGGATCAGTTGCATGGGCCTGATGGCTTAAGGCCAGCCAGGAAATAATTGCAGTAGTCAAGTCTCGAGATGACGAAAGATTGGACAAGCACCTGGGTGGCATCCTGAGTTAGAAAGGGTCAGATCCATCGAATGTTGAAGAGGAGGAACCTGCATGACCAAGTCAAGTTTGCAATGTAAGTAGTAAACAATAACTGGTCGTCCAGTATCACACCAATGCTTCTTGTTTCTTGAAATTGAACAACCATGGAGTTCTCAAACTGAATAGGACATTCAAGATGCAAACCAAACCAAATTGAAATGTGGCTGCATATCTGAGTGTCAGAAGGAGGGAAGGAAAACATCAGTTGAGTGTCATCAGCATAATAGTGGTATGAAAATCCATGAGAAGAAATTATTTCACCAAGAGAATAAGTGTATAGAGAGAAAAGAAGAGGGTCCATTAGTGAGCCTTGTGGGACACCAGTGGAGAGCCTGCAAGGAGCGGATGTGGACCCTCTCTATGTTACCTGGAAGGACCTACCTACTAAATATGACCTGAACCTCTTCCACACAAAGTCAGTGATCCCGAGGTTAGAGAGGATGGACAGGAGGATCTCATGGTTGACCATGTCAAAGGTTGTAGAAAGATCAAGAAGGATAAGAACCCATGACCTTCTGGCATACCTAGCTGTTTTGAGTTTCTCAGTCACTGATATGAGTGCAGTTTCAGTTGAGTGTGCTTGTTTAAAGCCAGCTTGGTTGGGGTCCTGGAGCTGGTTTTGGAAGATAGACAGACAGTTGGTTATAAATGACACATTAAAGAATTTTTGAAAGAAAAGACAAAAGTGGTACCGTCCTGTACCTGCTGACAGGTGCTCAACAAGTGTACTGCTCAACAGTTGTAGTACGTCATCTGTGGAGAGAGAAGAACAATCAGGAGAATTGATGGTGAAAGTGGAAGTCGAGGAGAAAGACTGGCGAATCTTATCAATCTTCTCCTCAAAGAAACTGACAAAATCTTCACTACTAAGGGAAGAGGATGGTGATGGATGGGGAAGATTGAGGACAGATGAGAAAATGCTGAAAAAAGTTCAGATACTGATGTTTCCAGTTTTCCTCTGAAGAAGGCTGTTCTTGCGCTGGTGATTTCAAGTTAGACCTTGGATAGGAGAGACTGGTAGGAGTGAAGATTTGAGTCAAGTTGGGATTTCCTTCATCTTCTCTCAGCTTTGCTTAATTCTCTCAGGTTACTGCACAGTAACATGAAGGGAAGTCAGATTCAGGACAACACCATTTCTTTGAAATTAAGTATCTTTCAGCTCTGCAAATAAATTCATACTTTGTCCTAAACCAAACTGATTCATCTAGATGACCAGATTAACACCCAAAAGTAGTTTACATTAAATACAGTTTGGGAATATTTTACAGAAAATACTGGGGTGACTACTTACTTCTAGTGTTTGTTTGCAGTGTTAGCTTCCACCTGAACTAATGAAGCAAAAGTATATATGAATAATCAACTACATGTGGCATAAGTGGATAATTCTGTAAATTTCACTTCTGACAATTCCATTCATTTAATCGTTGAAAACATGCACTGACTGAAATTTATAGTCCATATGCAACAGACACAAAGTACCATCAAAGAGATGGACATATGACACATAGTCCATTATAAGTCATACTGATCCAACTTCTAAAACTTCATTAGAATTCTCCTGTCCTGAAAGGCTATTAAGAAAAGTGGTTTTGAATAATAGATGGGAGTTAATGCAGTGTTATAAATATCTTTTGTAACAGTATCAGGACTTTACCATGGTAATGTCCATTGCAGGTCCAGCTCATAACATGCAGCAAAAGCAGTGATGCTATGAGGCATTTTATTTCAATTCCAGGGAAATGTGTTCTGTTCATTTCCTATAAAATGACATTTTTTTCATATGAATTGTTGCTTAGGACTAAATGGCTTACATGATTCATTAACTCATATTCTCTATAAAAACCAACAAATGTCTGCTCTTCAAAAGATGCTACCTTAGACTCTGCACTATAGTTACATAGGACCATTTAAAAGCTACCAATTATTTTAAAGCAAGAGCTACTTTTGTTTCATTGCCAACACATTGAGGAGGTTCAGTGGGACTCATTTGTGAACAGAAACGTCAGTATCTGTTCCTTTAAAAGTGGTGTTTTACTTTAAAATAAGTGTTTACTACATATATTAAAGATCATTTTCTACTCAGATAGCTTTGCTAAATTAACTATAATGCTGGTGAAAAGGAAAAAAGTAATTCAACATGAATTTAAACAGAATTAATTTAAGAATATTGTTGTAACTTTGTTGATACTACCCTGCAGGTTAATACACAATTATTACAGATTACTATAGGAATGTACTACAGGAATATTACTGATTATGATATAGATTGTTCAACTATTCTACACCATTATAGAAATCTTGTAAAAAATATTGTTTTCAAAGTTTTGTAAAGTATTGGCTGACATACATATCTTTCATTTTGTTAATTCAAGTTAAATTAATTTTGTCTGCAAAATGCTGAAAGACTGTTATCAAGTCACTGTCACTGAATGAGACTGAGATGTAGAAAATGCCATCTGTTGCTTTGGTACTTTGTCTGGAACTCCAGTCACCCCCCTTCACCCTGTCACTTAAGCAAACAAATCTGACCCTCCCTTCCCTTTCTCTCCTTCTGGCACTTCTGCATCTTCAAAGTTCGGTGAATCGATCGGTAACTTTGACGCCTTCACTCTGGCCAGGGGCCAGAAATGATAAGCACTCATAGGGGACGCGAGAGCTAAGTGCTAAATCAATGGTTCCACATCTCTGATGTGGATAGCGTTACTGAGAGGAGCCAGTGGCCAGAGGTGGGGATGATGTTTCCCTGGGGAGGTCTTTAAGAGACGCACTGGATGCCCCATTTTGGTGCAATCATCCACATGATCAATCATGTGTTTCTTGGTGAAAGGATTCTGCTCCTCTTTCACTGACTCTTGCTTTACTCACACTTATTTGCAGTTTATTGACAGAATTGTGGACAGAGATCCTCTACATTACCTCCTGTATCTGTTATATGTTTGTTGCTGAGAATTACTTTAGTCATGGAAAGTTCTCCGCCACCAACTTTCCGACAGTTTTAGATTTTAGAAACAGCAGTCATGAATATTAGATGACTTGTCATTTTATTGTTCACTATGGCATTGGAGAGAAGTGACTCGTCTGTGCAGCCTACCATCGCGAAGCGATGACGGTGCATGACATGACATGACATATGAATATAAAGGGTTCTTGAAGCTTAAACTTGTTTCAGGCATAGGTGACATGAACAGCTGCCTTGGGTTCTATCTATTAGAATGGTGCCATGTTTCTGAAATACATTTGTTGAAGTGCTGAACAACAGTTAATATCACATTTGGCATCTAACCTAAAAATAGCAGAATATTAGAGTGTTTTCTTTCACTGTGATTGTGTCATCATCAGATGAGCATTTAAGCTGAACTTGAGTTAACCAATGCTGTTAATATCATGTGAGGTAAACATAAGCCTCACTTCTGTAGCTGTAGCTATAGGTTCCACAAAATTTTTTTAATTATGCCATAGAAGTTATATTTGGTTGATTGCTTAACCTTTTACGTGATTCTTTAAGGCACCTTTTCTGTAAATGAGATGTGTGAGTATGAAGAACAATTTGAAGTTTGAGGAGCCTACATTCATGGTTCTTTAAATAATTAAGGTTCTTCTTAGTTCAAATATTTAAAACTTTAAACTCCATAAAGATTATTTACATTCAATTTCATTTACAATATGAATGACTATGAATTCCTTCAAGAACCAGTCATTTAAAAGGTTCTTAGAGGAACCCAAGCTGGTTCTTCTATGGCATCCCTCAAAAAGCCTTCTGTGGCACCATTTTAATACTCCAGTGTTTTCTTTCCACCAGAAGATTTCTATTCTGTCAGGAAATCTTTCATTAATGATTAAGCCCATCTTTACTATGATTGGACACAATAACATTATTGTTCTAATGCATTTAATCTGGCTTGCATTTATTCACTTACAATGGTGCTTGAAAGTTTGTGAACCCTGTAGAATTTTTTATATTTCTACATAAATATGACCTTAAACATCATCAGGTTTTTAGAAGTCCTAACAGTAAATAAAGAGATCTCAGTTAAACAAATGCAAATTATACTTGATCATTTATTTATTGAGGAAAATGATTCAATATGACATATTTGTGAGAGGCAAATGTATGTGAATCTTGCTTTCAGTATCTGGTGTGACCACCCTTTGCAGCAATAACTGCAACTAAACGTTTCCGGTAACTGTTCTTTAATCATTTTTTGGGAGAACGACTTGTGTCCTTAGGGTCTTGCTGCATGACCCACCTTCTCTTGAGATTCAGTTCACGGACAGATTTTCCTGATATTTTCCTTTAGAATTCTCAGATGTCATGTCACGCTGTCATTGCTTCACAATGGTAAACTGCACAGATGAGTTACTTCTCTTTCTCTTGTTGCTTGTAGCAGGCTAGCACCTGAATATAATTCAGAATTCATTGCTCCATCATTGATGGCAAGTCAACCTGGCCCACATTCAGCAAAACAGGTCCAAACAATGATCCTACCACCAACATGTTTTACAGATGGGATAAGATTCTTTTCCTGGAATGCAGTGTTTTTGTTTCTTCAAACATAACACTTTTTATTTAAACCAAAAATAATATTATAGTCTCTTCCATCCAGGAATATTGGAACTATCCTTCCAATAGCCTTCTGATTTGTCCACATGATCTTTAGCAAACTGCAGATGAGCAGCAATGTTCTTTTTGGAGAGCAGTGGCTTCCTCCTTGCAACCCTTTCATGCACACCATTGTTGTTCAGTGTTCTCCTGATGGTGGATTCATGAACGTTAATATTAGCCAATAATATTAGTGAAAGAGGTTGAAACAGTTGCTTAGAAATTATCCTGGGCTCCTTTGTGACCTCATTGACTATTACATGTCTTCCTCTTGGAGTGATCTTTGTTGGTTGACCACTCTTGGATAGGGTAGCAATTAGTGCTGTGTATCTGTCCAATAAATGATGATCCGATATGTATCTTGGTTCATGTGGCATGATACGATTCAGTATGATTTCGATACGATTCGGTTCGATACGATTTGATATAATAGGGTAGGAGTTACTTGTTTAAAATAGATATTTTTACATTGATTCAACATAAGTTAATACTTGTACTAAAAATGTGTTTTTGCTTGCATTCAAACAGATTAATGAAATACTAGAGAACTAGTATAGTTGAATTTGACATGTGAATTCAGAAACAGTAAAATACTGTCGCGTTGGGATGTGGTACCGGGGCTACAATGTTTTAAACAAGTCCACAAAGCCCTCATTCTCCACCACACAGTACGGTCTTAAGTCTTTGACAATGAACTGGGTTATTGAAGCTGTTATTACTTTGGCTCTAGCTTAGTTGTGGTTGAGTTTTGGCTGGAAAAAGTCCTGTTTTTCTGTGGGGCTAGCGGTGCTATGCTAGCGTCCTCATCGCCACTGTCCTCATGGCGTCTCACCAAACCTTTTCCGCTGTTCATTTAAACACCGAACTTCTTCCAAACTTTAGATTTTAAGCTCGGCAGAGTGTTGTATATATGTGCGTAGGACATGTTTGTGTTTCAAACATGACTGTGACAAGTATCACAACAGTTAATGAGAGACCAGGGTTGCCAGGTCCAGCAAAAATATCCAGCCCAAAATCAGTCTAAAACCTGCCCTTCAGAAGCTTGAACTAGCCCAAAATATGCCTGTCACATGTTTGAAGCAAATGGCAAAACAACTGAGTGTACGACTTACTATTTTGTTTATAAGGGATTTATTATGTCATTAATAATATGGTAACATTAATGTTTATTAGTTCTTTTATATCCAAGTCAAGAACATTTACTGTAATAGTAACAATTAGCAAAAAAAAGAAGGAACTGACTTCACATTTGCAGTATTTGGAATATGACATGTTCTCGTCATTAGGAACACTTTTAATCCATTATGTCAAACCTTTTTCTTTTCCCCGGTCCTTGCAATACCCGTATTTCCCCCATTTACCTGGCATATTAGCTAGCGACTGTCTTCTCTTCACCTTCTGTTTGTCTGTGTGTGTATGTGTGTGTGTGTGTGTGTGTTTCTCTCTCTCTCACTCTCTCTCGCTCTCTCTCTCTTGCTCTCTCTTGCTCTCTCTTGCTCTCTCATGTTCTCCTTTTCACGCTGTACTTCCTTATGTCATTATGTTCTCCTCGTTCTTATTGTTGCATTTAATCTTCCAACACCCATTGGAACATAATTTTTAAAAGTAGCCCAAAAAGCCTCGCTTGAATTTTCACCCACGACTGGATTTTCAAACAAGCCCAATTTGGGGTGAAAACCGCGAACCTGGCAACCCTGTCAGAGACAGTGTGCGGGAGAGAGTGAGTGCTGGCAAGCAGCAGAAGCACATCAACACCAAACTGATTAACAGCTATGTAATTGAGCCATCGGCTGGTTTTACAAATACACCAATTCAGGGGTCCATGTACTGATGCACTCACATAGTTTAAGTCAAAATCGGTCTTCAGATTCAAATCGGTTATTTTTTACACCCCTATTAACAATGGTCTTGAATTTCCTCCATTTGTACACAATCTGTCTGACTGTGGATTGGTGGAGTCCAAACTCTTTAGAGACGGTTTTGTAACCTTTTCCAGCCTGATGAGCTTTTCATTTTCTGAGGTTTTCAGAAATCTCCTTTGTTCATGCCATGATACACTTCCACAACCATGTGTTGTGAAGTTCAGACTTTGAAAGATCCCGGTTCTTTAAATAAAACAGGGTGCCCACTCACACCTGATTGCCATCCCATTGATTGAAAACACCTGATTTCACCTTCAAATTAACTTATAATCCTAAAGGTTCACATATTTTTGCCACTCACAAATATATTAGATAATTTTGCTCAACAAATAAATAACTAAGTATAATATTTTTGTTTAACTGTGTTCTCTTTATTTACTTTAAGGACTTGTGTGAAAATATGATGATGTTTTAGATCATATTTATGCAGAAATATTGAAAATTCTAAAGGTTTCACAAACTTTCAAGCACCACTATAGATTATATTTAATTTGAGAGCTTCTAAAGAAATTTTCACATTGTATTGCTGTTCTGCTCTTTGAGTTGCTAAATGACAATCATTGGGTGGAGTGGTCTGGCCAAGGACACCAAACATGTTAGCAGTGTTGCAAAATAAACCCTTTAATAATTTAATAACTTTTGATAGTTCTAAAGGAATATAAAAACAACTTAATTTCTGTCGGCCTGTGAAACCTCTCACCACAACCTCATCCCTGTGTTAGTATTGTGTCCATGTGCGCTTTGTTTACATTTTGTTATGTTTACGCCCACATCACGCTCTAGTCTTGCACAACCCTGTTTCCTAATCCCTTGTATGATTACATTTGGTTTAAAGACTCTCTTGTGTCTCACAGTCCTCATTCGTCATTGTATTGTCAACCTTCTCATGTATTGTTATCCCTCTCTTGTCTCCATGCTTGAATATTGCTCTTATCAATTTACCACAGCCATAGTTTGACTTTCACAGTTTCAGGTAACAGAAGTTTCTGGTTCTGTAAATGAAACTGTCTAGACACCATGCTGCATCCTCCTCCTCTACCCACCTTTTTGACACAGCCTAATTTCTTACATTCAGGCACTTCACACACTCCACAATTGACATGATTTTCAAGATAAGATGTATATGTAAGATATCAATTATGCTTAAAAACGGTCTGTATTTAATTGCATGTAGAACATTCCTAAAAACTCTTAAAGTCTTAAACTCTACACTTTATTCCATGTAGTTATTGGAGTATAATCCATTAAGAACCTAGAAACAATGCAAACAATGCAAAGTTATTCTTCAGTTATTTGAGTGTGGAATGCAAGTGTGGAACAAGTAGTGGTACCAAGAAGCTTAAGAGAACAAGCTAAAGGTGGTTCTTCAATTATTTTCCTTTTTACTTTTAAGAAGAGATTAAGATGCTGGAATAAGAATTTTTCGCTCTAACAATTAGAGCCTTTTCCTTTGTTCTAATGATTAGGACCAGTCATATCAACTAGTCATTTCTAGCTAGCATAGCAACACAGTAGCTTGGTGGTTAGCATGTTTGTGCTGGGACCTTGTGTTCAAGTCCCTATCTGTGTGGAGTTTCCATGTTCTCCTTGTGTCTGTGTAGGTTTCCTCCAGGGTCTCCAGTTTCCTCCCACAGTTTAAAAACATGGAGGTTAGGTGAATTGGGTACACCTAACCTGAGTAAATTGCCCTGGTGTGAGTATATGTATGCCTGTTTGTATGCCCAGGGATGGATTTGTTCCCTGTCCTGGCTTTGGTTCAAACAGAGGAATGCCCTGCCCGACACTCAATCTAGTATTAACACATCATATCTAGGACTAAGAAGGAGTCAGAACAAAAAGTCTAAACTGAAAGACTTTGTATGGCTATCCATACAGTAAGTCTTTGAGATGTCCACAGCTGCATGACATCTTGTTAATGTCTATATGTCTCACATACTCCCTTTGCTGCTACACAGAGGCTCGTTTTTCAAACAACTCTCTATGTTCTAATGCTATACATGTGTCCACCATTTTTGAAACATCAAATACTCCAAATACCTTTCAAATTAAGTCAGTGGTGCAATCTTGAATGCTTTCTCCCAACAACGCATTACATTACAATGTGAAGCAAAAGAACATTCCGCAGTGGTTTTTGGCTTGGCCTAGATTTAGGAAAGCCAAAAATTTATTTTTTCATTCTCACACATTTCACTGGAAAAAAATAAGAAGCATCCACTATTTAAGCCCCAACTGTCTTTTAAGAACCCTACACTGAAAGTTTCTTTATTAAACCAAATGTCGTCCATAGCATTACTCCAAAGCTCTTTCATTTTTAAGAGTGTAGCTCTCCAACACATTTGCAGCTTGGTTGATTATCATGGCAAGATTAACACCTACATAAATATGTTTCCTTTACACACTGTAAATGATGTCTATTCCATGTATGTTGTAAGGTTGTCAGAGAAGCTGAGATAAGAAAATGTGACTGCTGCCACTCATCATTCATCACAATTGTGAACTGATCACAACACATCCTGCTTCAACATGCCTATTTGCTTCACCAAAAGAAAACAACATACTTCCAACTGAAATGTACTTCATCTTCCCCACAACATAGTAAGAGGGTTAATTACGGGTCAGTGATATAACGTGTCTGTGCGGTTATCTGGAAATCAAAGAATAATTTTGTTTCTCTTTTTTTTCCACACATGCAATCACTTGTTTGGAAATATGTCAGTCTTGATGCATGGTACAGGTACAATGAACTTCTTATTTAAAAGGGCATTTTATTAGGTTCATTTATGCTGTTTTGTGTGTTTATACAAAACAATCAATATTTGTGAATATTTTTCAACTTCTTTTTATTCATTAAAAATTTATTTTGTTATTTTTCCTTTAAATTACTGTTGTTACTGTTTCTTTATCTGTAAATGACTTAAATGAGTTCTGGCTGAAACACTCTTTATGACTTCAATATGAAACTGTAGGCTGAATAGCATATGTATGTAAATGCATTGTTTTTGTGACTTCACAAAATTAGTGAATTCAAATAGGTTGTTTTTGCAGTTTAAATTTTACAGTTGCAGTTAAACTGTATTACAAAACAGGGTTTACATACATCAAAATATTTTATTAAAAAAACAGATGGAAATGCCTTTTTCATGATGTGGACCCATTAACTGTCATTAGTGTTTAACTTCTTGGCTATACATTCCAGAACTAACGAGTTAAGCTAACGTCTGTATAGTGTTGGACAGAGTGAGGACTCTAAAGTGTAGTCTATGCCTCCATACTATTGACATACACTTCTTTTCCATTTCAGACCCTCAGAGACCACAGCCACAAACCCTGCTGCTCCCCAGATGACTGCCTGGCCTCTCTAATGTCCGAGGTTTCTAAACTAGGGTGAATGGCAGATTGGTCACAGTTGTCGGGGGAAACATGAGCACCCGTCTCCAAAGTTCACATGACTGGAATCGGACGGATCAATAAGCTAAAGCGAGGAGCTATTGACACGTTAAACCTGGTAGCAGACAGGGCCAATACACACACACACAAGTGTGAATGATGTGTATGTACACGTGTGCACAAACACTAAAGCAACAATTATTTTATTCTAGCTTTGCAATGCTGTTGTGCATCTCTCCCTCAGTCTTTTAGACAATCTGGAATATTTGCTTTAAATCATTGTGTTCTACAAATCAGGTTTACATATTTTACACTTACCCCAAATGAAGTCAATCAGTGAAAGTATGTTTCGTCTGTATTTTAGAACTGGAGCTGTGAGGCTGACGTTTCAGTGAACACTGAAACTCAATATTCACTTAAATAGTCCACTCATTTCTGTAAAAATACATGACCAAATTTCCTCTCAAACTGCAATCAGATCAAAACAGTCATACTGTTTACTAAACCACGCTACTTTGTGAGACCGTAATTAAGATGTGAATGCAATTTGAGCAGGTTGAGATTTGTCTTGATGCCAAAAACCTCTGGACTGTTTAGTTGACTATTGACTTCTAGTATTCTATGCAAACTTTTGTTTAGAAGCCATACTAAAAAAGCTAAATCTGGGTTCCAAATAAATTACATCCTAGCTAAGTGGAAAATTGTGTAAATATGATTACTAGGTGAACCATTTGTTTAACAGCAGACCAAATCTAAGCACCATACAGCATGAATACAAATTGTTCAAAGCATAATAATATGAATATCACCCACGCGTTAACCCTGGTGTGTTCCTTCAGCCATTTGCTCTCTCAAACTGCTGCACAGGCCTCAGCGCTCCTTCACATTAGAGTTTTATAATATCATCATGTCATTTCAATTGCTTTAATGAGAACAGTAATTGGAGCAGCCCCTTGTAGCACACTGCTTTATTTCCCTATTGTGATGTAACAATTACATATGATTTGAATTTTTTTTCCTCTCCCCGTTAAATTATGAAGAATCAACAGAGGAGTCGAATGACAGAGATTGCATCCATGAAACCTGTGTCATGTGACTCCTATGAGCCATTAAATTTCAGACGAACCATCAGAACTAATAGTGTAAACGTTTCCCATGATGCACTGCTTCCAGCAGCTCTTAATATTATGGTGGTCTAATTAGTTGGTGCTAAAGCACTGGACTCCCAGCATGCTCTTCAGGACAGTATTGAGACATGGATCATGTTTGCTGCCACTGCTGAATGGTTCTGCTGGGGCGACCAAGGCCTCTTTTTATGTCTGACAAGCTTTATTGCAGCAATCTCAATGAAATTTAATGTGATTTGGCATTGTTTGTACTGACCGTTAAGAGCTGAGTTATTATACTTTATTCTTTGATGTGCTGCTTGGAACATTATTGCTAGAACAATGGCCAGTGATGGTAATAAACGCATTTTATGTGTCCTAATAAACTCTGACAAATGCTTTTCTGATGACTTTAGACAAAAATGATTGGACATTTCTTCTGTAGATCTATTTAACTCTGAGGAATTGTGTGAATAGCTCGTGAAATGCTATTATGTTTTCCATTTTGTTTAGAATCATGACTAGTGTATATACCCACTAGACTAGACATTAATGGATAACAACTGATTTAAAGATTAAAATAGATGACCTAGAATGAGGAATATCATTTTCTTTTTCATCATGTTGACAGCCATATGTGCGTTCATCACTTACATGGTGAAGAGATGGCACAAGGTAATGTGACTTGACTTTAGTTGACTTGACATTCTGGGTAATGTTCTGCTTTGAAATTCTGGGATTTGACATTCATGTAGCTGTTACTTTGACACTTACCCACCTACCTAAACATTGTTGCAGACCAAGTACACCCCTTTATGGTAACAGTATTACCTAAAGGCAGTCACCTCATTAAGCAGGAAAATGCACCCTGCCAAAGTATGGAATATCTTGAGGAACATGACAAAGAGTTCAAGGTGCTATATTTCCTTCTCCTTTCTCGACATCTCAATCCAATCGAGCATCTGTAGCTTATGCTGAACAAAGAAGTCTAATCAATGGTGACCCCATCTTGCAACTTAAATTGACTTAAATGTCTTGCTTTTGTTTGGTTAGCAGATTGTAAGATGTATTGGTTAAAAGATCTTCAGAGTCTCCTTGAGTCCATGCCTTAATGGGTCAGCACTCTTTTGATGGCAGAGGGATGTACACAATATTAGGCAGGTGGTTTTAATATTTTGGCAGATTGGTGTATACCTTAAATATGCACAATACCCTCTTTGTTTGATATCAGAACATTTACTGCTATGGTATTTCCACAATCATTTCATTCAAATTAATTTTGTTGGACCTATCAGGTGGCCAGAGGGAAAATATGCAAACAACCTTGTAATTTTCCCTGCATATATTTACATATACTGTAATAAAGGGAAAACAAGAGAAAAAAGGAGTAAAAGGCTTCTCAGTAATATTATTTCAGTTTTTGATGAAAACACCCCCCACACTTTCTATGTTCCTGTCTAATTAAAAGCCTTTCGGCTTTATTGAAGTGTCTCAGAAAACATTTCACAATACCAGAATAAGAACTGGTACAGCATGGATGACAGTCTACTTGTTTTTACATAGCAAATCATTAGAATGAGCATAAACCAGATGACTAGCAACTACTAACAATTAAAAAGTGAAAACACTTAACTAGTCTTTGAGACCTTGATTAAGATGTGGATGTAGTTTGGGAGTGTTGAGAAAAGCTTTCTTCATGTACTGTATGTTTAATTGTTGATTTATATTGTTAGTGATAAACAAGGAGTTCTAATTATGAATTAAAGATGCAAAATTTGGACTCCCAACAAGTGTTGGCCACATGAATACATCTGAGATAAGTGGAAATAGTTTTTGTGCCAAAGAGGTCCCTTAAATTGTACAGTGGGAGGCTGCCTTTAGCTCAGTTTCATTGTTTCAATTAACAACACTTTTACTTGAGTATGATTTAAGGCTACTCTACCCACCTCTGGCATAGACAAAACTTCTTATCCATCACATTCAATATGCTGAAAGACATGTAGTGCATTGACTTTTCTAAGATACACTGTCGCTTAATGGCTCCCTTTTTAAAGAGTAGATGAGGATTTTTGTTGTTGTTTTGGAGAAACTGGATTCATCTGAAATTGAAACCACAGTAAAAGCATAATGAGTCTCTGGACTCTAAGACAAATCCTGCAGATGTTGCAGTGGATACTTGACCTCTTTTGAACTGATCTGGGTCAGCCACCATGTCTTTTAAACTGACCAACCACAGCAACACAGATAAAGAGCAGTGTAAAAGAAAATGCATTTTGAAAGTGAAAAAATAATGTATAACCATTCTAAAAGAAAACACCCAGTTGATGTAATCCAAAGATATACAGTGCGTTTCTTCATTACTTCAGTGTACTTTGTCATGCCCCAGGGGTTACTCATGGGTCCCAAAGGTCAAGACCCTGGACAGCGCGGGTCAAGTTTAGTGAGATGTTGGCCAGATGGTAGGAGATTATGACCTATCATTCAAGAAGAAATATTGATGAGAATCTAATGAGCTCTCTTTTGGAGTACAGTAGACCAGCTCAATGTGGTTTAAGTCAGAGTTCATGTATGAACGTTCAGCAGTAATTAAATGGTAAAAGAAAAGACAATGTCATATTATTTAAAAATAATGCTACGTAACAGTTCAAAAAATAAATGTGACAAAAGCACATCACTGACGCCAGTGAAAACTGACAACACACAGAAATGATTGAAACATTCTGTACATAGACTCTCCAAAATGTAATCGGTGCATAACTGACGAATGCTACTGTTGACATCTTCTGCAAAAGAGACACCTGCTCAAATGCCCCAGTTTATTCTGTAGAATTCCACAGAGGAACGTAACACCTTGTTTGACAAGGCTTCACTGTTTCTATCTCACAACTGCATGTTGAAATTTGAAGCACAGAATTGTTTCAATGCTAATCATTTCACTTGGGTAATTTCCATTTTAAATTAGCAACACAGTCAATGACAACAAACAAGCTACAAAAATGATTTTCTTTTTACATTTTTCTTAAGGCATATAAAGAAAGACACAAAAAGATCAACATCAGAGTGGCAGATTTTACATTTATACTTCAAATTACCTTATGAAATCAGGATTAAGCCTCATTTATTGCCATACAGAGATCAAAAATCACAAGAATGTATGATCCTTGAGATATCACAAATAAGTAAAAACATGTTTTGTAAACTTTCTCAGATTTGAACTGGAGCTACGTGGCTAATTTAGCTAACAAATAATGGCTGCTTATAGTTCTAGCAAGCCATCAGTACTTGCTTTAGACCTGACTTATTTGTTAAGCACCGGTAATGTGGTTCCTGACAGTACATAAAACTTTACCTATATAATTTGACTACATTTGAGGTAGGGTAACTGTTATTCTCCCCCCCCCCCAAAAAAAAAAAAAAATTACTTCTTTCAAGAATCTTCAAGCCACATACTTCACCTCTATCTGGTCCAATGTCCTACTTTACACCATGCTAGGGTTTCAGCAGCCCTGTCAGAGATCCTACAATGGGATAAAGCTGTACTGCTTTCTGAAAACATCCCTGTACTAATGGACAACAGTGCACGTGGAACCATCTCCTCTTCACCAATGTTTGGTCAAGTTACCACAGCGGACCTCCCCCTGGCAGATGGTCCCTGGATTCTCTGTTTAAAACCGCATTCTCACTTGCCCTTGAGAGGACAGACTCTAGAGTATCTATTGCCCCAAGGCCCGTGCAGCAGAGCTTCAGACGATTAGGAGGCTGTGCCTCCTTAATTGCAGCACTCATGCTAGCCCAACTGGCCAGCCCCAACAGCTCAGGCCCGCTGCATTATTCATGCTGGAGACAAGGGTAGCACTTACAGGCAACAGAAACAATCCACATTGCGGGATGATGTCACACCAGGGTCGGCACCACTCAGGCGGGCCTGGGTCTAGAGGTTCTGGCTGGTGTGTGTGTGTGTATGTGTGGTGTATCAGAAGGGTGAGAGGACCAGCTCATCCATCATAGCCACTTACGCGCCATAGGATCCGCTGAGCACTAGGGCTAAATCGCGTTAGCTCCCGCTGCACATACCTGCTGCCTCATTAGCCCAGCTCTGCTGCACGCAAGGCTTACAGTGCATCCTCTGGCTGCATTTAGCAATTAGAGTGCTATATTTAAACCAAACTCACAGTAGACACCAAAAACCAACACATTGTTGTCATGGATGCTATGAGCTAACAACTATCACTAGCTTATCAATACAGACTAGTGATTGGATTCAAGAGGTGACCCTAATCAATATCTTGTTTACTTTTAATTCTAGAGGTACAGAAAATGAATATGCTAGCGAAGGACCCTGCAGAAAGTGATCTGTTTGACATCAAGCAAAATGTCAGTGACAAAACGGTCTGGTTCTGGAGGGAGGCCTTCTCTGACCATTATAAGAGGTTATTAAATATCAGGAGCTCACTGTAAGAGGAGAAGACAAAACACATCTCTGACAGGCACTGCCACAACACTGAGCCACGGCTTAACCTCTGGAAAATGCATTTCAGGTTGTGGAGAATAGCTTAACGCTATTGGAGCTCTGTCACGTTGGCTACAGTGTTGTGAGATGAAGCGTTTAGCACTCAGCCAAGGTGTTTCATTTCTGACAGCTGAACCACAATCAAAACCCCAGCATGAGCAAGATGACTGACAGGTCTTAATGAACAGAAGCTGGCAGATGAGTGGAAGAGAAGAGAGAGAGTCCTTAGAGTCTTCAGCAAGTGTCTTCGGCCTGAATTTTAAGGGATATGACACGTTTTGTTGTCCTATGAAAGCACTCTTACTTTGACTTTGCACACGTAAAGCAACTGCAGATGACTTCAGCACCTATTGTTTGGTAATTGTAAAAGCCTAATAGGAGCAGCTGTGAATATTACCAGGAATGCCATCAATATTGTGTATTTCATCTGTGCCATTCATGTGAAGGAGAGAGAGAATGTATTTGGGTATGTGTATATACCCATTTATGAGTCTGTAATGGGGCCATGTTTAGGTGCAGGAAAACTGCAGCTGCAGCAATATCATGTTTCAGACAAATTAGCGCAAATCTACTCCCAAACACTACAGCATTAAATCAACGCCATTACCCTGCCTCCGTCAGCTGCTCCCTTTCACAATCTGAACATGTTTCTGATACGAATACAATATGTAAAACTAAGAAGTGTCCAACTCAAATGCAACTCAATCACAATATATATATATTATATATATATATATATATATATA
>BRDA01063567.1:38457-53427 GCA_036984385.1 Crenuchus spilurus
TATATATATATATATATATATATATATATAAAATCAATGAAAAATGGGTTAGTGTTGTTAGACATGTTAATCTATAGCAATTAATATGTACAGTAGGTTTGCAAAAGTTACACAAGATCTACAGAATCTCAGAAAACATATCATTCCACTTGTAGATTTAGATTAGATTAGATTAGATTAAACTTTTTGCCAGTGTGGTTGCACACAACGGAATTTGACCTCCACATGTAACCCATCTGTGCATGAAACACACACACTAGTGAACACACTAGGTCTGTAAAAACATTTACCCAAAGTAGTGGGAGGTCCTATCCACAGTGCCTGGGGAGCAATTTGGGGTTAGGTGCTTTGCTCAAGGGCCAAGTACCTCTGATTTTACTATTTTAGCTAGCAAGCTAAGGTTAACTGGTTTGCTAAGGTCAAGAGGTGGTAGACGTAACTATATATATGGTGTTGACAAGCTAACTAGTTTAGCTTAGGGAAGTCTAGGGATGAAAAAAGCTAAGTTGATAGCTTCCACAGTAAAAGCATAGTATTATAAAACTGATACGATGCATTATGTAGCATTTCTTAGAAGATCTGTAAAAGATCTTTCTGTATTTTTTACAGTATGCAGGTCAGGATAGTTACAATATCATGCCTCTGGAAATATAGAGCAGGCCCTGTCATACTGTCATAAAAATCAAAGATCTGTAAACAATACAATGGCTTAATAATAAAAACTTCAACTGATCTGTGCAATACAGGTTGCATGACTAGTATCATCTAGTGTAACATTTCTGTTCCATTGATGTTCTTTGAACTTTGTATTTAACAGAAAACAATAATCTCTCTGCTCTGGCTCTTTACTGTTGTTTTAGCTGTATTAAAATGACTCTATTTGGCTAGTTGACTACTGACCTTAGCCTAGACAAGTGCATTTAATGGTTGATTAGTTCACAAGTTCATGCAGCTACTATTATGCACTCATTTCTGTAACTTGAGTATTTTATGACTTTGACCATGACTGAGTCAATCAAATTTAAAA
This sequence comes from Crenuchus spilurus, assembly GCA_036984385.1. NCBI lineage: Eukaryota > Metazoa > Chordata > Actinopteri > Characiformes > Crenuchidae > Crenuchus > Crenuchus spilurus. The sequence continues at coordinate 39,485 of BRDA01063567.1, forward strand.
GTAGAACTACTCTAAAATGAACTATGAAGTACAACATGTATTTTGCCATGGCGTGTTTCATCTTTTAGTCCTATTTGGGAAACCTAATTTCACACAGCACAGCAATCCCATTCATTTCCTCTCCTTTTCCGGGGTGTTACCTGGGATTAATGAACAGGAAAGAGGATCATAAAGGATCAGCAGGAACAATCTGCTTACATGTGATATGTTTAATAGCATCAAAGGGGGTGCAGGTAATATAACTCAACCTTAACAAACAGCTGAAGATGGCACATAGATACGACAATGCTGGAGTGTCTAAGAACCAGCAGTGAAACAGAGCCATGGTGGTAGTATTTAGATGTCTGTAAACCACCCTCACCCTCAGGTGTGTGAAGTTGTGTGGAGACTTGAAAACACTGCCCAAAGTGAGGCCTCATCTATCAGCTAAGTCCTGATGGTGGATGAGGGCTCCTCACATCCTGTGAGATGATGTGGAGATGTGTATCGAGCCATTTCCTAAGTAACTAATGAGGGACAGACAAAGATTCTCACTTTAGTGGAACTGAAGCACGCTGGCCGTGCCTTGTGTGTTGAAATGTCTTTGAATTCATTATTGCTTAATGGTTTGGAGTGTGTACAATCAGGGTGAGACCTGATTAAACCTGTAAAGAAAGACTTCACAGTTGAGTGACTGAATAACTGTGAGATAGTGACCCACTGCTGTCACACAATAACATCCCTGATTTAAGGTCTACACTAAGTGATTGCTCACTTCAAGAGGAGACCACACTTTTAGAGACAGTCTTTGGTGTTTCTATTAGGTATTTGATACCATATCTCTGCAGGTATCAATGAAAAGCCAAGTCTTGAGTGAAAACTTGTAAATGACAAATTCAGAGGCTTTTAAATCACTGTCAAACATCAAAGCATGTTTACATTTTTGTATCTGGCTTGTATTAACTGCTTAAATGACTCATTGAGTGTCTGCATGTGTACATGTGTGAGGGTGTCGTACTGTAAACCAAGTTTTTTTTACTAAAGCCTGGTGAACAAGCTCTTTAATGTAACTGGATTTGACAGAAGATAAAAGAGAAAACAATTAGTAGTATTTATGGACTCACTTTTGTTGATTATTGTACCATTAGGCTTTGAACCTCAGTTACATTTGAACAATGTGACATCAGACTGATTTCAGTATAAATGTAATAGCCATACACCAACAAAAATGTAATTTGCAACAACTGAGATGGAGCAAGTTTCCTTCTCTGTTCTCCTTTATGCTGTTTATAGACTTTTAATAAAGACCATTAAAAGTGAAGAAGAGATTCTCCACCTTGAAAATATGGAAAAAATAATTGAAAATAATTATATTTTTTCACACATTGACATTAGTGTCATGTTGATATTAGATAGAACTGTACATTTCTCTTCAGTCTCTTCAGTGTTTCTACATCCTTATTTCAGAATCAGTTTCAAAGCATGTTTTTATGCTATCCATTGTGTATGTGTGTGTGTGTGTGTGTGTGTGTGTGTGCGTGCACGCACCCACTTTATTAGGTACTTATACCTTATATCTACACTCACTGTCCATTTTATCAGTTCCACTTACCTTATAGGTTGACTTTGTAGTTCTGCAATTACAGACTGTAGTTAATCTATTTCTATGAATATTTTGTTATCCTCATTTCACCCTGTTCTTCAGTGGTCAGGACCCCCATATGACCACCACAGAGCAGGTATTATTTGGGTGGGGGATCATTCTCATCAATACAGTGGTGCTGGTGTGCACTGGTGAACTCTGGGGATAGGGGGACCCCTTGTGCAGCTATGGTTGAGAAAAAACACTTCTAGAATGGCCCTGTAGGCTATCCTTCACATGGGAAAAATTATTGAGTGGCTTTTTTTTTTTTGCAATACATTATGATGGTCTGCCCTCTAGAAGAAGAAAGATTGGTAATCTGTCTTAATAAGTCCCCTTATTTGGTTGCCTTTCTAATAGAAAAGGGCACATTAAGTGTCCCTATTGCACCCCTACTAGACATTGTCTCAAAGTGATCCATTTTCAGTAGAGAAAATGGGATGCAGTACTGTATAGGGTTCTCCTACAACTGTACACAATGAAGTGCATGGATTGGTGCCCCTCTAATTAACTGAAAAATGTCCCCCCCCGCCTTTCAAACATACCAAGTCCACCACTGGTGGTGTGTTTGTGTGTTGAGTTGTTAGAAGTAAATCTGACACACCTGATTTGGATTGAACTTGGCCTGGGATGTAACACATGTGATGTGACATTGTAAACCTTGACACTTTCATTGTTGCTCTTGTATTAATTGTAGAGGTAACTTGTCCACTGTGACATGATGATTGCTTGGTACCAGTCGCCAGAGTTGTCATTCCCACTGTTATGCCATTGTGGGATATATGTATATCTTCTTTTTAGTGACTCTAGAAATCCACACAAAACAGCTATTTCTGAGACACCACTACCTTTCCCACAGTACCATATTATCATGACCTTTTAGACATTATTAAAATGGTGTCTTTTGCCCATGATGATTGCCTTACACTCTGCTACAACTCACATATAAACCTTGTCACATGACATGTAACATCCTGGTCTTAGTTCAGTGTAGTTCAGTGTGTGTGTGTATATATATATATATATATATATATATATACTGTGTGTGTGTGTGTGCACTAGTGTTTATCTATGTGATACAAAGTGCTCCTCATCCCTGATTCTGATTCTGATATATTTTTTTCTACATGTTTTTGAAGTTTTAGTGACAATGTTTGATTATCAAACCTCATATGAATATGAATAATTTGCACAGTAACAAAGAAAACATAACAGTTTTAAAGAGTATTAAAAAGGCACACATATCTAGTATAAAACTGCCAATAATTAAATAAAAACACAGTTCAGAACTCTACTACTGATTGTCACATTTGCTTTATTCTGTCAGCACAAAGATACACCATACAAAGAAACAAACAAAAGAACACATATACTCAGACAAAGCAGCTAGATAGCAGACATGTTTATTCTCATCAGTAGAGCCTGAGGGATACTGTGGAATGACAGGTGGAAGGAGAGATGCAAAGAGGTAGAAGGGATGGAAATAAAACAAGACTGATACTGCATGGTGACTTCGCCAACAGAAAAAGCATGAACTGTCAAGGCCAAGAAAATACTGACTTTCTCTTTGAGATGTTTTCTTTGTTTGGTTTTCTTCATAACTCAGTGAACATCAAGTTGTGTTATTAATATGGGAGTCAGTCCATTTCAAGATCTTTATATTATAATTCCAAAATTTGAACATGGTGAAAGTGATTTTTAGATGATTGAATGTTTTTTGAATGTCAAGAATGGTCATGGGCATGTTGGTGATGGTCAAATTGACAAAGATGTGGAAAAGCAAGTCAATTAGCACCAACACCAAACTAAGACTGATGAAAGCCTTGGTCTGGCCAGTAGCTGATGAAGCCTGGATATTGAAGAAAGAGGAAGAAAGACGTGTTCAGGCTTTTGAGAACAAGTGCATCAGGAAGTTGCTGAAGATCTCATGGATGAAGATGATGACCACTGAGCAAGTCTACGAGATGGCTAGAACTCAAAAGGAGTTACTGATGCACGTTAAATCCCGCAAGTTACATTACTTCGGTCATGTGATGAGGCAGCACATGAGAGCATTGAAGGAAGTGTTATGACTGGACTTGTGGAGGGAGTCCGAAGACGTGGAAGACCAAGAATAACCTGGATGGAAAACATCAAGACGTGGACTGGATTATCAGGTGCTAGCCGGCTACAAGCAACCAGAGACAGATGGCATTGGAAAGAAGTGACCCGTCTGTGCAGCCTACCATTGCAAAGCGATGACGGCGTGTGACATGACATGACATGTTTTTTGAATGTTACAAAAAAAGTTAAATTTGTAAATATTGGCTTGTTTCTTAGAATGTTCAATCTGTAAACATTTCTATATATTTCTAGAATGTTTTTTAAACATTTTAACATTCCAGTAATGTTGCTGTAACTTTCCCATTTGTTTTTTTTTTAACATGGCTTTCAGGTGTCACCAGACACAATAAATAATAAATAAACAGCTTATTTATTAGACATCAATGACATGAAGTAAAGATGACCTGACTTATCTTTACACTGTTTACGCTAAATGGTCTCCAGCTCAAACGAGCTGGCGTCATAATATTAATAAACTAATAAAACCAACTGATGATGTTACTTCAAACGTTGCCATAACATTAGTGTTAGTCTAACTGAACTTCTGTCAGGAATGTTCCAAAAATGTTGTAATGCAAACCATTATGACAGCACACATTTTAAGAATATTTCAAGAACATTATTTCTGTAATGTTAAAGGCTAACGTTCATGGAATCTTTAAAAAAAAACCTTCTTGAACATTCTTATAATGTTCTCTGTCAGCTGGGATATCACCTGCAAGATATGGCTTGAAAACATATGTTCTGAAATATTTTTATTTTTAATAAATTTGGACAAAAGATTTTGGACAAAAAGACATAATAAGCATTACAGAAAAACACTGAATTAATCTAATTAATCTATACAAATTAAACATATAATTTTCACACTATATTGCTGAGAATGGGCTTTATATGTTTAAGACATACTGTAAGAGCTATTTCATGTTTTGCATTATATGTCTGCTGTTATTCTTTTCAAGTATCTTCAATTCCAAAGTGGATATGCAGTGTTTTGTAATGAAACCTTATTTGGTTATTTATGCTTTTTGATGTGCTTCAGTCAAAGGAATCAGACATCATATTAGGAGGTTTAAACATCTAATCCCTTCTCAATGGAGCTGTAGCAGCTGTATGAGAGAAAGGGCTATAGCAGAAGAATGCCAGTAGTGTCCAGCAACACCTGTGAGGATTTGTGACATCTCTTTCAACAACATGAGACTAATGAACTTGCCAAATTTAAACCCAGACATAAATCTAGCAACTTTATATCAAAGTCACTGCCTTTATTCTGTATCTGGTTACTGAAGCATGCTCTGGGCCTTTCTGTTTTTCACAACTAATGTATTTTCCTCCTGGGCCAAACTATGGCTGGTTGACCATGCACCTTCACACAAACGTGTTGAAAACGGATGCCACTACACTCAGGCTTAATCCAGATATTTCTTCCTTGACATTTTTATGGAAGGGTTGGGCAGAAGAGTATTGAAGTTGCATTACAGTGGAACAAAACAGACCTCTTGCTACAGTAGCCAGGAATCTGAGCATGGAGTAAAAGCACAGATGTGGCAGATCAAGTTTCAGGTGAGGCTGACGCTTACACTGGCTACAAGTCTCTACAAATGTTCTGTGTGGAAGAAGGCACCGAAACTTTCCATGAGCCAAATGCTGCAATTGGCTGCGATGACACATGCTCTTCTGCCTGCATTACGGGAACCATTGCCAATGAATAATCACATAGTCCAGGTTTGGAGTGCATGGATTACACTATGGCACCTTTCAATTCAGTGTATTTAAACATGGCTGCTGAACACCATAGCAGAGAAAGCCGACAATCCCCTTGGCCAGTGTGATCTCATAGTCTAAGTCTTGCCACTCCAGTGTAGTCAGGACAAGTGGATTGACCTCTTTTTGTAATATGAGATGGTGCTGTAGTGCGGAATTCACAAACTTTCATCTCCAGTCAAAACCTTTCATCACGAGAGACTCAAAGGGTTCATCAGCCATCATTCATTTGCTGACGGAGAGTGCAGGTATAAACACTGGCCAATTCATGACAGTAAGTTTGTTTGGACTGCCATCTGCTTATGAGATTTACAAATACATGGCTTACAAATGTGGACACCATGTGAAATAATAAAATTGGGATTTAGTTGCACAGTAAAGTGACTCATAATAGCCAATTCATCATTTGTATTTACGCATGTCTGCATGAAAGTAGCTAAGTATATACATTTACTTACTTATTTACTTTTAGTCTTACCTAATTCTCTCACTTCCTTTTCAGTCCTTCTAACTGCAAAAGGCAGTGTAAAGCACACTGGAGCTGAGAAGTCACAAGTTGGGAGTTTTCCTAAACAGAGTGACATAATATCTCAATGACTTGTACATATTTATGCTGATCCGAACCATGGAAATACAATAATAAACTGCTAATGGACCAACTACCAGCTTACACATACACTTTTAGATCCTCAGTCTGTTGACCTTGCTCATGTGCTCATTTCAAACTACATATTCTGTTATGCCAAAAGAATATCATTGTCAAAGTTAGGCAAGTATGGGAGATATGGATTCTAAGAGTCTACCACTGATGGGGTAATCAGTGAGTCACCTTCTCTTTGCCATATTGGCATTTAGCATTCAGCTGCCTACTACCTCACAGAACTAACAATAGCTACTAACACTTGCAAAGCTAACTCTGAGACTCAGAAACTGATTGCTACTGTTCTGCCTCAGTGGTAGGACAACAGCCAATTCTACCTAGCAGGTGCACAGCTGGCTTCTCAGGCCTAGTTTAACACCAAAACCAACAAAGCCCTATGACAGCCAAAACCTAACCATCACTGCATGGTTATTGAACACTCTCAGCTTTCCCACAGGGCTAATGGTATAGCTCAGAAACTTAAACACTACTCCTCAGCTCTAGACATAAGGGAACCAACCCATTTTTTTTGTAGCTCATTAAAATTCTTACTGGCAAAGTAAGAACAAGTACTAGGTGTTGTTTCAAGAAGATCCTACATCTCTATGCTTATAGAGAAACTTTGATTCCATACAGCATCTTTTTTATGGACTGCCTCCTTCTTGTAAAGGCAACTTGCCAATACAAGCAATCCTTAAAAGGACGAATCCTAAAAAAGGGCGAAACTTGAGAAATTACGTGCAAGGGCTAGCTAGCTCTGCTTTATGCTTTCCTGCCTGACTTTATGTACTTAGAGAATACTCCTTCAGGCTTGCCCACTATTATGTTAGACTGAGTGACTGCCTTACTTGGCAGCTTTATCTAATTTTTTTGTGCCCCTTACTCTTTTTTGCTCTTTCAGAGAATTCTCTGACTTACCATCACCACTCCGTTGTGCTGCTGAATGCTTATTCTTATGTTAAGGAGGCATCAGAGTGGTGTGAGCAAGTGTTCTATATCAGCTGACAACACAGCGAGCTTTAATTCAGATCTTTGTAGGCTTCATTTGATTCTAAAGCACCTGGTAATTAATATATATTGTCTCTGAACATAAGCAGTTTCCTAGATTGGGCATATCAGGTCAAAGTTCTGTCCTGTGGCCCAGAGGGTGTTCACCTGTTATTGCACCTACAAGAAGCAAGTGCATGAAAGTCCTCCACTAAATTTCAGAACTGGTTTGTGTGTGTCCCTACAAGGAGTGTAATCAGATAAATATTGCTCTCCTGACAATGAGCATGCCTATGTTCTGATAAAACTGAATCTGTTTGGTCTTCAAGTCTGAGTCTACTGCCAAACATCTGGTGTGTCAATCTACCAGGTTTCACAAAAGTTTAAGATGCATATTTACATAATTTAAAAAGAAAACTTATTCATGCAATTTTTAATGCAATCAATCAATCAAGACATACCTATAATCCAAATTTGGTTTCTTTACATTAGAACAGTGGAAAAGGCAAGTTAAAAACTGTATCAATACATGTATTTCCATGACATATAAAATATACTGTAGCAAGAATTACTATTGTGTCTAGCTATGACTATCCCAACATTGATCTTTGAGAATGACCACAACCCAAAAAAAAAACATGCTCTGTGGTGGTCTAGTGGGGTCCTGATCTTTGAAGAAGGGTGAAAGGTGTCTAACAAAGTATACAGAGAAACAGATTGGCTACAGTTTGTAACTACAACATGCACCTATGTGGTAAATAGAGCTGATAAAAAATAGATAGGAGTTTAATGTTATGGCTGACTGTTGTCCATATTAGTTTTCAAAACTTGCTTTTTCACACTAATTCACTGTTACTAGTATTAAATTTTTTTATTGGAATCTGAAACATATACACAAAAACTCTTGTAGTTAACCGGCTGCCTCCAAATGCATAGTTGGTGTTTGTAGCACAACATTCCTTTAGTTCCATTTCAGGATGACCTAGGCCAGAATGTTGACTTGAGATCTTCTGGCACTGCACATTTCTTTGTAATGAATATTTGTGTTGAGAAGTGAAGCATTGAGTTGGATGACTCAAGCTCATCTGTTAACTACATTTGATTCTGGACTCTGTTGAAACGTCTCTTTATCATCACTCATCAGAGGCTTGCAACATAGCTACAGTTTTTCAAGGTTCACCTACAGCCAGATATTTATGCTGACACTTTATACCTGACTGATGGCCACTTTACACATACATACACACATAGAGACAAGCCACATTAGGGATTGCACTCAGAAGAAGACACACATACACTGGAACATATACAGAAGGTCATTTTACACGCACATGCAATGATCAGCCACAACATCAAAACCAAATTGATAGTATGGCTAATATGCTGCCAGTCCTCCACACGCCACACCTTTTGGGAATTTGTAGACTATTGTCAATACACACTCACCACTGCTGACTGGGAGCTCCCAACAAAGCCTTGTCAGTTTGGAGATGCTCCTAACCAGTTATGTGGTCATATCTTTATGACCCTTGTCAAAATGGCTCAGGTCTGAACACTTGCATATTTTTTCTCCAACCTCCAATATCACTGCCAGCTCTAGGCATTTGGGTGCCTTAAGCATTTTGAAAGCTTGGTTGTCCTGTGTGTAGACATGGCCCCAAAAGTACAGCACTGTGATTTAAGCACCTGGGAAAATGAGATGTAAAATGCTGTTTAACTGGGCAGTGTCTGTTTACTTCAACATATTCTAACAGGTTTGGGGTCATTACTGAAAAAGTAATCCATTACAAATTATTATTTACTTCTCAGAAACTGAAATACGATTACCTTATTTATTACTTTCTGGACAAAGAAATGTAATTCCTCATTACTTTTATTCCACATTACTCTATAAAACCTGGTGTAATCTGTACTAAAATGCAATGGCACTCAATCTCATTGAGCATTATTTAAAAGATAAGTGGATCATCTGGTCTGAACCGATTAAAATGTACAGCTAATGTTGGCACCCACAGAATTGACTGTAAACAGCTAAGAATACTCTTATAGTTCAACACGAAGTATCTTTGAATCAGACTTCTTGAGCTCGAGATCCCTTTATCTACACATTTTTAGTATTAGTATAGGTGTATAGTATGCCATAAAGTCAACATGTGGTACACATACATAACAGCATATATCAGCAGACAGTGAGAGTTGAAATGATGTAATACTTTACATATTAGTGACAGAAAAAAACCTCATTTGTAACCCCACCCTGTAAATGAAAATTAGAAAAAAATACAGATAACATATAAATAGCAATTGTCTGAATGCTAATCTGTTGTAACTCTTTTCAAACCTCTCCTCCTGGTAGGCCATATATATATATATATGTCATCCACCTTTTCTGGCTAATCTACACAATTGCTGAGACCACTGCTGAGAACATCTGAAACAAAACTTTGTTCTTCAAGCTACCTTACAAGATAACTAAGGGTTTGATTATTCAGTACTTCATTATATTAAATAATGTGCTACTGATGGAATTTAGCAAATCATGTAATAGCTGAAAGGATGAAATAAACAATCTACAACCAAACATCTTTCTTTAAGCTAATTTAACTAAAGCATCTATGTTTTTTTTTATATAAAAAAAACTATAGAACTTTTGACAAATCTATAATCTATAAAAAGGCATCAAAGAACATCAAAGAGAAAATCTGAAACCAAACTTTGTCCTTCAGACTACCTCACAAGACATAATCTAAAAGGGATATATATATATTGACTTGAATGCATTCTAAAGAAATATAGTGTTTAACAAGCACCAACACATGTAATATCAAGCCAGATGGTCTTAAGTAGTGTTTTAAGGAGACTAAGACTTTTGCAGAGGTATCTGAGAATAAAGAAAGGTGTGAAGTCGGCTACAGCTTTAAATGTGCCCATCGTAGTCTTGAGAAGAGCAATCATTTTCTCATTAGCTCCTAATTCATTTTTTTCTCAGTGTCGTACTGCAGGGCTACCATTGGAGTTTATCTGGACCCTCTTAATTACTGAGGGGACCCTTCGTCAGAAATGAATCTGTCTCAACTGCTCCTGCAGGGCAAGAACACAACCTGAACACAAACAGCTTGGGTTTGATTGTGTTTTTCCCCACACTAAGATGGATGTGGTCATTGAAAGACTGACCAGATCGATTTGGCTATGTTTTTCCTGTGCTGTAATGAAGTCCTTGCGCTGTGTATCTTTATAGAGTTAAATAAGGTAGAGGCAACTAAAGAACTTGTTACTCTCAGATAGAGAAGACTAAGCCTGGAGGTCGTGCAGTGAGCTGTAATAAATGTTATCAGACTGTCCATTTCTCTGGATAACTAAATTTCCTACGAGAATGCTTCTCAAGATCTTTGGGCTAATATACATTATTGATCCCCACATCTTTTTAATCAAACATACATGAAAAGGACTGATAGAGAAAATTTCCCTTACCACCTTCAGGTGGTACTTTTTGATAGCCTATAAAATGAAACTCAGTGCAATTAAATGTCTTATATAAAAAGTGGCACTTTAGATATACTGTAGGCCACAGGCTTTCCCTAAATAGGTACTGGATTTTAAATGGCAATGTGACTTTATAAGACATATTTCAAGGCATAATTACAAGCAAATATCACATAACGCTTTTTAATTTGATTTCTTTCAAAATTTAAAATGCACATTTGACTGCAAGCATCAAGAAAGCAAAACTCTGTACATTACCTTTATGACACTTAATAGATCAATGTTCAGTGTAGCTGTAACTATGGACTATAATACATCAAAGCAACAGTACAATATTGCATAGAACATAGCTGTTTTTTCTTAATAACTTATAATTTAAATAGTAAACTGCAACTGAAAAGTTGGTAATCACTTATTATACAAATAGGTACTTTTCAATAATAGCTTAATAATGATTATTTTATTATCTAGAGACAGGGCTGATTCAACATTTATTAACTAGATATTAACAAGACACAAAATCCTCAATTGATCTGAACCACAAAAGATCATGGAATGGTAAAAAAGTCATAAATGTTATTAAACAATAAACTCTGATTATACACTACCAGCCAAAAGTTTTAGAACACCCCAGTTTTTCATTTTTTTTTATTGAAAATTATTCAGTTTAATGTCTCATTGCACTCTTAAAGGAAAGCATATAGTTAAATAAGAACTCTGGGTTTAAGTGTGGAGACTGGACACTCCATGTTTTTAAGCTTACCATCTTGTTCTTTTTTCCTGAGGTATTTGTGGCATAGCTTGGACTTATGTTTTGGGTCATTATCTTATGTAGGATGAACCCCTGACCAGCTAGGCACATGACTGAAACATTTTCCAAACCATTCTAACACTAGACAAATAGTTTTTTACATGATTTTTTATGATTCTTTGAATTTGAGCTATTAATTTAATTGTAATTTGATTTTATTTGCTGTACTTTATTATCAAGAAATAATCTATGTATAAAAATATCTACTAATTGAATTGAAATGACTTTCTATTAATAAAAACAGTTATTTAAAATATAAATATTGATTTTGAAAGTAAGTATGTACATAACATGACTGTGCTTATTAGTAAATAAATAAATAAAAAAAAATAATGTAAATTTTAAAGTAAAGGGCAACTATTTGAATATTTCAAAGCATTAACAATTAAAATGTATAGTACAGACGCCATTTAGTGTATATTTTTTATGCCATAGTTTGGGGTCAATCAGAATTTTTATTTCAGCTATATATATATATATATATTGAGACAATGATAAAAACCCACAAATGTTGGTCCACATATTCCGTATTTTATTTTATGTGAAATGGGACAACGTCACAGCTTTTTAAGTTCAGTTTTAGTGTCTCACACAAGTTGTTGGCAGCTTCACTACAGCTATTTACTTTCCACAAAGAGAAATATTGTGGATACACTAGAATGGTAGGTGTTATTCCATGAACAAGCTCAATAAACAATCTATACAGTAGAATATGAGATATTAGTCCATAGCCAACCTCAATAAACACTCTATATAGGATATATTAGTCTGTAAACAACCTCGATAAACACTTTGCACACTAGAATATGAATTATAAGTCAATAAACAACTAGAATATGTTTATAAAAAAAAAAAAAAATATTGTGTTTCATAGTAGTGCATGCTATAGCACTGATGCTAACTTACAGCACATTCATCACATAGCTATGTCCCATGATACCTTGAATAAAGTGCTAAACATTCAGTAGAGATAAAAGGCTGTTAGATTCTTCAATTTCTCACTCATCTTTATCTAAAAGTCTCTTGTAACAGTAAGTCTCAGTCAACACTAATTCGTTATAATACTGCTTATGTGAAAATAATAATAATGCATGTGAGAAAAAATGTCTTTTTTTGTAATGTTCTTTTTACACAAAACTGATGTGACATTTTTACAATCAGTATCATTTGACTTATTTCTATAACCTTTTTGCATATAGCAACAAATGAAGATGCTATAACAACATAGTGCATACTCCAAATATTTCAGTGTATTTATACTTGTCTACCAAATTCATGCTTTCTTCTATTGTCATTTGTAAGCTTTCTTAGTTTGGAAGACATCTTATTGAGTTAATGGTCTCTGCTAGGATCCATTCCAAAAGCTCTAAATTGCAAGACCATCAATCTAGCCTGGTGTTTCTCACCCAAAGGGAGTCATCAATTAGGAGCCTGGTGCTCCCTGTATTTTGGCCCAGACCCCATTCTACCCCTCCTCCTCACCTTTGAATGGTCTGTCTAATCTGAGACTGTGCAGAGAGAGAGAGAGAGAGAGAGAGAGAGAGAGAGAGAGAGAGAGAGAGAGAGAGAGAGAGAGAGCACAAAGACATGAGATGGGTTTTGGTAATAATAATGTGCCCTCAGGCAGAGCTCTATCATTCTCTCTCTCTCTCTCTCTCTCTCTCTCTCTCTCTCTCTCTCTCTCTCTCTCATAGTAAAAGCCTGTAATAACCAGTGAGTGAAAGCAGCAGAGTAGCTATATAAATGATACAGTGTATGTCTAAATTGTACATTTAAAATTTTATTAAATTATTGCATCTTTATTGTGGACACTTAGTTAGACTCATTTTCAGACCAAAGAAAGTTTTTTTTCTTTGCCATCCAATCTACCAAAAGGCTTCATCCAATCTAAATAAATTAATATTTTGTTGAAGACCATTCTTAAGTCTGTTCTTAAGTTGTGACAGATGCTTGTGAAAACTGGAAGCAGACACTGAATTAACTGAAGGTTTCCATAAAAAATAAAGGGGGGGATCCATCCATTTATCCATCCATCCATTCATCCATCCATCCATCCATCCATCCATCCCTCTATCTATCTATCTATCTATCTATCTATCTATCTATCTATCTATCTATCTATCTATCTATCTATCTAACCATCTCTACACTTTAACAATGTTTATAGTTTTCACAGCATTGTTACTGTATGCTGAAAATTTGTTGTTGTAGATCTGCTGCAAAGCATAATTGTCAAAAATCAGTGTCAGATTAATTTTAAAGGAAATGCTGCTACTTACTGTACATTTCACAGTAATCATTTTACAGTCTATCTATCTATCTATCTATCTATCTATCTATCTATCTATCTATCTATCTATCTATCTATCTATCTATCTATCTGTTAATTTACTTTAGCGTTGTATCTCATTGAAAGTTTTTGAATTATTTTTACATTGACTGATTGACTTTTTAGATTATATTTCTAAATGTCTGCGGTGTTTATCTTCAGTTTAAACAGTCCTCGTCTATAGGCATAAAAGCCCCCCCCCCCC
>BRDA01063574.1:10430-32261 GCA_036984385.1 Crenuchus spilurus
TCTACAACGTCGCCCGTAGCGAGCACTGACTCCCGGGAGCAGACACACCATTACTGACCCAAAAAAAGGTTGTCCTGTTACGACGTCAAGTGTTACGGGCGGACTGTTTCCTGAAGAAGATCCTCTTATTGTAGTGAGAAAACCTCGTACACGCAGGATGCTCCAAAAGAGTGATGTTATTCTCCTAGAAGAAGTCCTTTGTCAGGCGGGCATTGTGAACTGCAGCATTGTCCTGTTGGAAAAAAACCCAGTCATTACCACACAGACGAGGGCCCTCAGTCACGAGCGATGCCCGCTGCAACATCTCCACATAGCCAGCTGCTGTTTGAGTCCCCTGCACAACCTGAAACTTCCATCCTGCACCCCAAATGCCCCCCCACTGTGCCGTGTAGAAAACATCTCAGGTGGGATCTCCTTGTTATGCCAGTAACGTTGGAAGCCATCAGGACCATCAAGGTAAATTTTTTTCTCATCAGAGAAAACAACTTTCTTCCACCTTTCAATGTCCATGTTTGGTGCTCCCTTGCAAAGTCCAAATGGGCAATTTTGTGGCGTTGAAGAAGACGTGGCCTTTGAAGATGTTTTTTGTTTCTAAAGCCCTTCCCTCGCAGATGCCGTCGGATGGTTATTGAGCTGCAGTCAGCACCAGTAATGGCCTTAATTTGGGTAGAGGATCTCCCTGTGTCTTGACGGACAGCCAATCGCATCCTGCGACTCAGCGCTGTTGAATTTTTTTTTTTGGGTCTACCACTTGACTTTTTTTGTTCCATAACCCTCAGGATCATTTTAAAAATGCAAAATGACTGTCTTACTGTGTCCAACCTTAGCAGCGATGGCAAGTTGTGAGAGGCCTTACTTATGCAGCTCAACAATCCTACCACATTCAAAGTCAGTGAGCGTTTTTGCTTTTGCCATCAGGACGTCTTGACAGTGTAAATACTTGTCAGAAAATTACATGAAATCCAAATTTCTGTGCAGATTTTTGTCTCTTGCGCCGATTTCTTCCTTTAGCATTGTGAAGTTCTACTTAGAACCTTCTTAAGATCCAATAGTGCAAAATGCAAATTCTTGCCATTTTTTAACTGGTCTTAAGATTTTGATCAGGAGTGTCTATTTCATTGTGAGTTTCAAGTAAATTACTATTCAAACAGTATCAACAAGGCTTGAAATATGTCACATTATGTCTAATGAATATAATATATGACAGTTTACTTTTAGAATTAAATGAACAGAAACCCTTTCATGATATTCTAATTGGGAGGTGCACTAGTATATAAAATGAACACTTCATGTAAAAATGGCTGTACTAGTTAGCCTAGCTTATTCAATAAGCATATTCATAATGTAAGGAAATCTGTAAAGTTTTACACTAAGCTTAACATTTATGCTAATGTATTAGCTTCAGTAGCTTGGACAAGAACCAGCTGTCTGTTCAAAATGACGTCCATTATCTTCTACGAGCATCTCAACAAGCAGGCTCCAGGGGAAAGGTGTTATGCATTGTTATTACATTTTTAGCTAAATATTAAGTAGGGCTGTAAGAAATTCTGCTAAGTATTGCAATGTTATGTTTTGTGATACATAGTTTAGATTTTAAATGTGTCATTTACATGCAAAGATTGTTTGCAAACATTTGCTCATTTTCTACCAGCCACTAGATGGCAGTGTTGTAATCTATCTTCAGCCATTAAACTCTTCCATTCCAACGTAAAATTAGATTAAAAAAATCACAATATGGCACAGAGTGGCTCAGCAGGCTAAGACGCTGACACTATGACCAAAGGATCGTGAGTTTGAATCCCAGTCATGCTGTTTGTCAACAGCCGGGGTCCAAGAGAGCAAAAATTGGCAGTGCTCTCTCTGGGCGGGTAGATGGCGCTCTCTCTCTCCTCATCACTCTCACATTGCAATGTCCGCTGACTCAGGCGTCTACTGATTGGTCCATTTGGAGCTGGGAACCCTGCGCTTTCCTCCGAGCGTGTTGGCTCCCCAGTGACGGTGTATCAGTGGTAGTTTGAAAAGAGGTGGTGGCTGAATCACACGCAACAGAGAAGGCTTGTGCTCGTCTTCACCCTCCTAGAGTCAGGGACATTGCAAAGTGATGGAGAGAGCCCCCTAGTGGATGGGATGGGTTAATTGGCTACTACCACATTGGGAAGGGGAGAAAATTGGCAAAAATTATATATTAAAAAAATCAAAATATTGCCGTTCTTACAGTATACTGATTTGTAATTCCTGTATCTTGATATGTACCGTACTGTCAGGTCCTCACTAACACAGCCCTGTTATTAATTAGTGATATGGTTATTTGAGGTCTGCTTTTGTGATGTTCTTGATGTAATCCTGCTCATCCTTGGAGCTTTTATTTTAATTCACAACCTGTAACAGGTACCCTGTACATATATAAAATGTCTGACTGCAGTGACTATGTACTACTTACTGTAGTATAGACTTCGAAATGAGTTGGCCAGACTATTGTACCCACCTGTAGATAGTTTTTAAAACCATTGCAAAGTGCTGAATATCCTTTCAGAAAAGTCTTAGTAAATTAATAAGGATGTGATTTGAAGTAAGACATTTTATCTGAGAGATGCAACCATGTTTTTGAGTTCACAAAGTCTGCCGTGTCAAATCTCATCTTTTGTTTGCAAAGAATGACATCAGACTTGGAGGATCAAATGCATCCAGTAAGCAAATATCCTGAACCTTTTAAATTATCTCGACCTGCTGGAGGGTCCAGCATTTATTCCTTATATTTAGAGCCTCATTATTTTTGTATGTTTTAACATATACAATAAAGCGAGGACTGAAAGCTCAAACCCATATATCTTTCTACACAAGTTGTTGCCAATTAAAAAATATCACTTCAAATAAATCATGTGCCATGTCATTAGTTGGAATGAGCATTAACAAACTGATGTTTGAGTCCCAAACAAATAGAACTGAGCACTCAGTTTCTGTCCTGCTGAAGGCGCCCTCTAGTGCCGCAAATCTGAGTTGCAAGATCAACCTACATAAAGTCCCTTCAGTGTTGTGCAGCCAAAAAATGATGTCTGAGACAAACAAATCTAAGAGCATTCCATTTATAATGTCTTCATTAGACAAGTGCAAGCATGCATTCATCATGAAACACTTACACAAACATTTTACATTTATTTCATGCAGTTGCTGTATAATAAATGCAACTTCAGATGAGAAAATACAGCACAGTTTTAATAGGTTAAGAGCATGCACATTTGAGAGTTTGCCCCAGTCTGCTCCTATGGACAATAGACGTATTCATCCTATGACATTTAGGGGCTTTCTGGTTATTTCAGAAGTCTACCTTCTGCCAGCAGCATTGACACAGCAGCACACAGCCTATTTTTCCTTCAGAGCCACAACAATGAGTCTGAGGCAACAGTTTTTCTTTCTCACACACACACACACACACACACACATACACACTTCTCATGAAAGATGTCTTTTTTTAATATGGGGTGGGACACTGACCCACGGTGCAAGTCTGTATGGTGAAGTGTTTATAGTCCCTGGCACTGGAGCACTGGAGGTGGTTTTGGTGCTTCCACCCACCGCGCTGAGCGTTATTGTCTTGTCACATGTGAGGGTAATGGAAAACAGTGAGCCTCGTGCCAAAAGCGACAGTCAGCAGAACCCAATACTGTATGGCACACATCCCCTCACTCGCTCTTTACCCATCATCCCTCCCCCTCTCTCCCTACGGGGGCAAACGGAGGGCACACAACACCCATGCTGCCTCAAAGCCCCCAGGAGGCCTGCTGTGGGTATTTTCAGCTCAATAGGTCACAAACACAGTTCCAAGAGCAGGAAAAAAAAACTACTGGAATACTCATAAAAATCACTGCCAGTGGTGGAAATGTAGAGTAATTATTCTAAACTATGCCCCAGTCTTATGTATTTTAAGGTGTTTAGCAGCCAGTCAAGCATGCTGTTATTTGTCATATTAAGTCTGGACAAGAAGGAATTTGGCATGTTGTATCAGCACTGAATGGAAATTCACATTAGATCATCCACAATCATAGTAAAGCTGCAATAACTCAGGCTGACCCATAGTTTTTCCCCCAGACTGAACGGTATTTAAAAATCTCACGGGAATGTGAGGTGATAATGAGAATGTGGTCACCATTACAGCTGCATTTAAGAATGTGTTCTCCTTTCACTTTCATTCATACGCATGTTCGTCTTCAGTGCCTTTCACGCACTCAGTCACTTCACAACTACAGTTACACAGCAAAAAGATGTTTCTTCCCACAAAGAATTCATTTTCCACGTTTCTCCTGAAACGTTATTCATAAATACGGCCTTACCAAACATTTTTCATAATTTTAGAGAAATAGTATCTTAAATATCACAATTTCACAGCTTTCATGAGAAAAGTGCTGTATTTTATGGCATGTGTTAAATAAAACTTTATTTAACTGTATTATGAGCACAGTCTTGAACCCTGCAAACATCTTTCTCACAGTATAATTCATCTAGTATCTTGGCCAAACCCAGTGTGTTCTTCATTTCTCAAGGAAAGAGTCATTATTTGAGGGTGAAGAACCCTCTCAGAAAGCCTAATAGTTATGTAGCATCATGTTTTGGTGTGGCGCAGCTCACACAAGCAGGGAAACAGTGCAATAGTTTGGCTTGGGTATCCAAAACATCAAATTTATGTAGTCTTTATTTACCCAGAAATTCGTTTGAGAATAAAATCTATTTTGTGATGGAGACTTGACCAAGATAGCACAGCTACAAGGTTTTCCAATAAAGGTAAAATCAAACATGACAACAGGTGGACAATTTATAGTAAATGTAAATGACAGTAAATGACGTCCACATGCGTCCACAATTTCAGAACCTGCAATTAGGTTTTCTGCATTTCATTGCAGTTGGTCTATTTCACATGAAAAAGCTAATTTCAAATTGGCAAATATTTTAAGATTTTTATATAAAAATGACTGATTTGCATTTGCAGTTAATAACGTCTCAAAATAAAGTGTACATGTACATGTGCTGTGAAAATGTTTAGGGCTGTGTATTGGCAGCTATGATATGTATCATGATAAAGGGTTACAATTCTGTATATTCTGATATATCGTAGAGATGTAAGAATTGATATGGATACACTTGAGAATTGGTGAAAGACGGTTACATTTTTAAAGAACAGTTTTCATGTAAAGACTGGTGGCAGATTGAGGTTCATTTAGTGTTGTGTTCATGCCACTGACCACTAGAGGACAAACCAAATGTTCTGCCATTAGACATTAGTATCATAAGGGTGCACCGCTAACAGTTTTCTTAAAAACTTCCTAAAACCTTGCTTACACATCACAGTGCATCACAATGTCATACATACACACTATACTTATATAGCGCCTTTCTAGACACAAAAGGACGCTTTACAATCAACACACTTCATATACACACATTCCGGTGAGAAGCGGTAGCCAATCGCGCACAGTGTACTCTCAACTGGAAGCGACCGTCCACCTGGAGGACTGCATCGAGCACTAGGGGGATCACCCAGGACAGAGTGCCAACCATATCTGGGCATACACACATACATACACACCAGAGTAATTTTTTAGAGTATCCAATCCACCTGATCTCCATGTTTTTGGACTGTGGGAGGAAACCGGAGTCCCCGGAGGAAACCCACGCGGACATGGGGAGAACATGGAAACTCCGCTTAGATGCGGACTCGAACCCAAGACCTCAGCGCTGAGAGGCGAACGTGCTAACCACTAAGCCACCATGCCGCCCAAATATATATAATCATATAGCCAGCTTTTTTCCAATACAAAGCCCAAATACTGTAGTACAGTAAGCAAGGCAAGCTAGCACTGCTAATGCTAACTTTTTCAGTGCACTATTATGCTTTTACGTTGTTTCTGTTGGAGTCTAATGTCTGCCATCAATCAAGACCATGTTTTTGAGAATCAATGCAGTACCACAACACATAATACTGTGGTACTCGAGTGTATCAATATTTTCTTACACCTGCAATAATCCATAAGACATATTTAAGAGAAAGCCTTGCACCTTTACTCACAGCAGTATCTTCTTTGCAGCGGACGTGGCACGTTGTTTGAATAGTGCCCTCCAAGTAGGCTGCGGTGCCTTCGCTTGTCTTGAAAACTCTACATGTGACACAGATGGAATGCACGACATCTGCAAGTCCTTCCTCTACAGTGCTGCTAAATTCGACACTCAGGTATGTATACGATTGTGTTATGATGTATGTGAACATTGTAAGGAAATGAAAACGTGAAGCTAATGATATCAGCACCATGATCTGATTGTTGTAAAAAAAAAAAACCCAAACAGGCTTTCCTAAATCTGTTTTTCACATGCCTACCCCATGGACAAGTCAAAGAAAAAATAGCAGGTAGCACTCGTATAACGTCCAATACATTTATTCGACTCTTTAGTGTTTGCATTTGTGTTTTCTGTGAGTCTAATACATTTAATAGACATTATATGAGTGCTGCCTGTTATTTTTTCTCGGCATTCTTGTTCCCATGTTGCAAGTCTAAAACCTCTGATGTTCCTGATCGAGGACCGATGGGACAGATGGTAAACAGTTGGTGGTAAGGTGGTAAGCAGAGTGCCCTTCAGATATTCAGGGAAACCTTTGCAGATATAGTTTTTGTCAGTTTTCTCTGAGGTTGTTGTATCAGCTGTCAATATGACTGTATGAGGGCTCAACCTTGTCCTTATCAAATCAAAGGACTTAATGATAATGTTTCCTTTCACTACACTTAGAAAAATGGTGTAGCTGACTTTCACATCAACACAAGCAAAATGGAGAGATTCCATTCTTTTTAGCAGAATCGTGTTCATAGGCACTTGCAGTCTTTTATGGTTGTGTTGTGATGCTGGGCAAGCTGTAAGCATTGTAAAATGTATCCATCTCTGCATTAAAAATGTGAGGGGCTCCTCCCCTGCGCCATTAAAAAATGGGCTACTGTACTACAGGATCTAGATGTGCACTAAATTTCATAGTGGATTCAAGCTTTTCTGAAGCATAGAGTGACCACTGCTGTATATAAGCATGTAGATTATAAGAAAGTGGTCGAAATGTTTAGTGGTATCATAACAACAGTTAACCTCTGTGTATACACTATATGAATAAAATGAATGAAACGGTACATTGTATTACTACACTTATAGTTTGATACATCATCCATCCATTATCTTCCGCTTCATTAGCTTCCGCGGTGAGTCCCTCTTCACCAGGTGCATTACACTATCTTAGCTAAACCCAGGACAGGGCACCAGTCCACCGCTGAACAGGTACACACACAGCCAATTTAGAGTACCTAATTCACCTGACCTCCGTGTTTTTGGACTGTGGGAGGAAACCAGAGACCCCGGGGGAAACCCACACAGACACTGGGAGAACATGGAAACTCCAGCCAGTGATGCATCATTGTTCATTTAAAGAAAACAATAAGATTTTCCATCAGCCTTTTTCACATTCACCTTTGGCAAATATCCTCTTTTGTGATTTTTTGGGGGGCTTTTTAAATTTTATTTTGGGTTTTTTTCCATTCCATTTTTTCCCCCACATTTTGCAAAAAAACTTTTTGAAAACCCAAAACAGTCAATAAGTGAAAGATGTTTAATACTGTTAAGTTCATTTGTGTTTCAAACAGGTAAGCTGTCTTATGTTTTATAGTTATTACACATAAAGTGACACTTTTCCTTTTTGCTTTTAATGTTGATCAGTGAGACATAAAGCTCATGAAAATCCAGAATCTCAGATTATTATTTCATTTAGAGTTTCAGTAAATTACTACTCAAACAGTAGCAACATTAAAACATACAAAAGCTTGAAATATGACATTTTACATGTGCTGAATATGAAATATGATGGTGTATCTCTGAGAATTAAATCATAAACAAAAGTGAACTTTTTCACCATTTTATCCTTTTTGTAGACGCACTAGTATGTTGTTTGCTGATGACTATGAATAATGAGGATAACTCTGTGACTGTTTTCTGCAGCTGAAAGCTCAATGTTAGCTGGAATATCATTATATGCTGTAGAATTAAGATTTCCTTTCACTGGAGCTGATGGGACCAGTAGAAACCGTTATTTCTCCTCCACCAGGCTTCACAGTTGGCAGTATGTATGGAGCTGTGTCCCAGCACACGCCAGATTTCCAGATGGTGAAGCATCCAGAGAATGTGATTACACTGCTGCACAGTCCAATAGCACCGTGTTTCACACCACTTCAGCCAACGCGTGACATTATGAATGGTGATCTTAGGCTTGTGCGAGGCTGCTTGGCCACCATGGTTGCTATGGCAACTCGATCAGTGAAACTCCCGGCAAACAGTTGCTGATGTTGCTTCCAGAGGCAGCAACTGAGAGCTCACAATTTTTTATGCACTTCGCTACCAGAATGTGAAAGCGCACAATCAATGACCACAAAGAGGAACTGACCTCTGCATTTAACCCAGAACACGCACACGCACACACACACACACGCCTTGCTCAGGGGTACTTCAGTCATGTCCTACCAGCGGATCGAACTTGCAGTTTCCTGGGTCCATAAGCACCAGGCCACAGTTGCCCCAGGTTGTAGTGGTGAGATGTTTCCACTGAACTGTAACAGCACTTACAGTTGACTGGGCAAGTGTGAGTCTATGGTTTTTTGACTGTACACCTGCGTGTAGTGCCGAGGCATTGCTGGCTTCTCTTCTGTTTACCCACAAAGGTGCTAAAACAGCAAAAGCAGCCGACTGGCTTTTATTCACCTTTTCTACCTGATTATGTCCACCAGCTGTTTATTGTCCTCCTGATCAAAACACCATCGCACAACTAACATGTCCATTTTATGTTTTTTTTGCTTGTTTGTTTGTTTTAATCTATTTTTCCCCCAATGTACATAGTAGGAAATCAACCCACCCATTCACTATGACTCTCCTAATCAATTGTAAATGTCCCTGACTCTACGAGGGTGAAGACTAGCACATGGCTCCTCTGATGCATGTGAAGTCAGTCACCACCTCTTTTCAAACTGTTGCCGGTCACTAGGCAGTCAACATGCTCAGAGAAAAGTGCAGGATCCCCAGCTCTGATGGCAAGCAGCATGACCAGCACAGATTGGTCATTTCTTTGTCCATATACGTATGTAGTAAAGCTGGCAATTAACAAACTGAATCAGGGAAATCACCAAACAGATGTGCAAGGAAAAAACCCGTATACTTAAAGCTCACTGACACTTTTTTTTTGCAGGGCAAGGCCTTTGTGAAGGAGAGCCTGAAGTGCATTGCCAATGGCATCACCTCCAAGGTCTTTCTTACAGTGCGCCGCTGTTCCACCTTCCAGAGGATGATCTCTGAGGTTCAGGAAGAGTGCTACAGCAAGCTGGACATCTGCACGGTGGCCAAGTCTAATCCAGAGGCCATTGCAGAGGTGGCTCAACTGCCCAGCCACTTCCCTAACAGGTAGTAAACAGAAAATGAAGACATTTGCTGAACACAGAACATTAGATGAAACTACCTCCACTGCAAGTCATATAAAAATATGTTACAGCCTCGTAATCCAGACCATGTAAATAACAAATTATAAACCATTTAATACAGGTACTGGTACACTTGTCAGAAAATGCTGAGTATATTTTGCTTATTTGCTGGTTCTAGCTTTTAGCTTTTAAGTTAAAACATCTTCAGAGGTCACCAAAATTTAGGGATAAGGCAGAGAGAAAGAAATGCAATGAATGCTGTGGACATTTTCAATGATAAATATAAAAGCCATAATAACTATTTGTTGGCTTATACTAGAGTAGCTACTACAACAACAGCCAATAAGAAATTAACCAAAATGGAAGATTTTGTGGTAGTTCTTTTTAGTGACTCTATGTACATAAAATAATGTACAGTTATACAATAATGTCTAACTGTGCAGCAACTGGAGCATAAGTGGGATAATAATCTTTGAGATGTCCTGTTGTACTAATTAAAGGACTTAAGCTGCTTTGTGTCATGGAGTTCTTTGCCTCTACCTCATACATTTACTTTGTATGATGGGACATCTTGGTGGCCAATATCTATTACCTGCCAGCCAATCACAAAGGCATATTTCTCATTTACAGCGTATAATTAATGTGGTGTGAATAATAATGAATATTCTTGAGTCTCCATGGTTATGTGCTCTAAAATTAGTAGATGCCAGTTTGTTAGCAGTAGACATCTTGGAAACTATTACAATGTGAGCAACTGAATTTCCATTGAGCTTTCACATACTTTCCTGGCATCCATTGTGTCCGCCTAATGTTGCTAAACATGCTAATTTGTTGTGACGCTAGCTCAGTGTGAGTGTTCTCTGTCTCACGGCAGGTTTTATGGGAAGCTGCTACAGAGTTTGATGGAGTGTGACGAAGAAACAGTAGACCTGGTGAGGGCGAATCTGTTGACCCGGTTAGGGCCTGAGATTGCTATGCTCTTCCAGCTACTGCAGAACAAGCCTTGCCCGTCTGCTGCAGTACCCACTGGGACGGAGACTCGAGGAGGTTGGCGGTGGTCTGTCAGTCCCCATACACACAAAACCCCACCTAATCTACGCAACAGGGATGCGGCAAATCTCTTCAGCAAGAAACGCAACACTGGCGACAGCTCTTAACCCCAGCCCATCTCCTGGTCTAAACTTAGCTATTGTGCACACGTACCATATCGCCAAACCCAACCCAATTGAGCCATAACTATTGGTTCATTCCTTCTCCCACCAAAATGCAGGAATACATTTGTTCTCTGGATTTGGAAAAAAGGCATGCACCTATTTAGCTTGAATGTCAAACGTTTGTTTATCAGTTAAACTTGGGATTGATTTTATGTTATCATAACTGAAAGGGAAATTCTTTTATTAGTCGAGCTTTATCCGATTTAGACATGCACAGGTAAAAGTCTCGTTTACAAGGTCAGTGTCCAAACTGTCAACCCATGAGAACTAACCCTAACATCCAGGCCATTGTGTAGAGAGTTCTTAGATATATATATATATATATATATATATATATATATATATATAATCTTATTTTCATTAAAGAGAAAAACAATACGGTAAATATAGATAACCATTTATAATCAAAATATCTTAATGAGATTACAACAAAGAAAAATGTGTGTATATATACTGGATCTATTGTTAATGTGAAATAGTTGGCATGTGCTATAAATATGAGAGTGTACTATTTATTTATTAACAGATATTTTACTATTTTTAGCTGTTTAATCTTAAATTGCCACTAGCCTTTTTTTGTGAAAGCTCACCCACTGGGTGAGGGATTATATATATATATATAATCAATCTTTGTGCAGGAATTCATAAAAAGACCAAAAACTGAAATTCACTCCAGATGCCATATCTCATAGACCCTTAGTGCAGTAACATTAGGTGTCAGTGAGGCATACTTAATGAAAAATATTTTACGTAATCGATTAGAAATGCAAAGGAAAGGACTGTTTAGTAACTTTAGAACATCTGTTATTTTTCTATGAAAATGAGGAAAAAAATGAATTCCTGGATGTAAATGAATTCTTGGACCAGTCCTGGTCATGGAGATCTAACACCCTGGAGAATGTCACTTTCACTCCACTTCATAAATTTAGTCAGTTATCTCTAGAATTATCGTGATAAACACTATTATGTTACAAATTCATTTCATGAAGTAGCAGTACCAGGCCAAATTGGGTCACATGACCATTTTCTTGCAGGCACTACTACAGCTAAGTGATCTGCTGCATATCAGTAAATAAGAAATATAACATAATACAATAGTCCTAATCCTGGAAAAAACAAAGATGGATCCTTCTTCTGTACATTTTTTCCCATCTTCACCACATAGATATTGACACATATCAAATTTCCTTTTATTGACACATACCCCAGCATTCTTAGCCCATGTGGAACTCTGCATTAAATTGTAAAATGTAATGTTTCCAAATCTAAAACATATTTGTAGTTGATTGGTGATATATTTGTGGCCTACAGTGCCAAATCAAAAAATTAAATGTTGTTAAAAGATATTCAGAATTTTATTCAAAAAGGTAAACTGTGATATATTTTATATTCATTACACAAAACCTGACCTATTTCAATCTTTTTTTGTTTGTTTAAAGTGTTGGTCAGTTTGGCTTATAGCTCATGAAAATCTGAAGTTGAGAATCTCAAATTTTAATAATATTTAATTTAGATTTTGAGTAAATTATTATTGAAACAGTATCAACATCAAAACTAAAAAAAAAAAAAGTGTCACTTTACGTCTAATGAATACAAAATATGACAATTTACTTTTGAATTCAATTATGAACACAAATGAAATTTTTCATGATGCTGAAATTTTGGGATAGGCACTACAATTTTTGGAGATGTATTTTAATACACAAATTAGAATGTTTATACAGAGTTATGCTTTGGTATGTGATGGCAAAATAATAATCGTGCTTAATATTGTTACTGATTTAAAGTATCTCAATATTTGATATCAAAATACAGTGAGGAAAATAAGTATTTGAACACCCTGCGAATTTGCTTGCTGCACAACCATAAAAAACAGGCATCCATGCCTTAGTGTTAACTCTTAAAAATTGTTCAACTAGCTATACAGTGAGGAAAATAAGTATTTGAACACCTTGCAAATTTGCAAGTTCTCCCACTTAGAAATCATGGAGGGGTTTGAAATGTTCATCTTAGGTGCATGTCCACTGTGAGAGACATAATCTAAAAGAAAAAATCCGGAAATCACAATGTATGATTTTTTAATTATTTATTTTTGTTACTGCTGCAAATACTTATTTGAACACCTGTGAAAATCAATGTTAATATTAGCCTTTGTTTGCAATTACAGAGGTCAAACGTTTCCTGTAGTTTTTCACCAGGTTTGCACACAGTGCAGGAGGGATTGTGGCTCATTCCTCCACACAGATCTTCTCCAGATCAGTCAGGTTTCTGGGCTGTCACTGAGAAACACGGAGTTTGAGCTCCCTCCAAAGATTTTCTATAGGGTTTAGCTCTGGAGACTGGCTAGGCCACTCGAGAACCATGATATGCTTCTTACAGAGCCATGTTAGTAGTTGGGAGTCTTACTGATTGTGTGGGGTGGGCAGGTGTCTTTATGCAGCTATCGACCTCAAACAGGTGCTTCAAATTTAGAATAATAAGTGGAGTGGAGGTGGACTTTTTAGAGGCGGACTAACAGGTCTTTGAGTGTCAGAATGTTTGCTGATTGGCAGGTGTTCAAATACTTATTTGCAGCAGTAACACACATAAATTATAAAAAAAAAATCATACTTTATGATTTCTGGATTTTTTCTTTTAAATTATGTCTCTCACAGTGGACATGACCTAAGATGAAAAATTCAGACCCCTCCATGATTTCTAAGTGGGAAAATTTGCTAATTTTCAGGGTGTTCAAATTTTCCTCACTGTATCTAGATCCATCATGGAGCCTTCATCAGGGTAGATCAGGTGTGGCAGATTTAAGTTTGGAGCTACATCAGTGGTCTTCAGATATTCCTGATGAGCTGAACAAGGTCTATTAGATTTGGGTTGGAGGTGAAACCTAGAGGCAGGAAGATCTCCAAAAGGAGAGTGTTCTCCAGAGTGGTAGATCTTCAGGACCAGAATTACGCAGCCCTGGTTTAAAGGACTTTGTCTTGGGAGTGGTCCAAAATATTATCTTCTTCTGCAAATCTCACTGCAATAGAGCACTAGAGAAAAAATCTGTTCAGGTCGTTTAGCACTAACACACCAATGTTAGTGTTGCAACATATTCTCAGACAACTTTATTGGACAGATGAACAACTTGCTCCCTGGTGAATATGACATACAGAGGTGGGTTCTAGCATGCTGTTAAAAGCAGCGCTGCAAAAGCAAAACGAGATGTCTATTTAAGAAAAAAAAGAAAGCCTTTTTGATTTATTCATATTTATTTTCCTACTATATTATTATTTAAGTGTTTATTTTATTACATTTCTGTGGATATTCTACATTGATTCAACAAGATAGTAGTTTACAGATATACATGTTCTTTCCTTTCCTTTTTCCAAGTACAGTGACATTGCCGAGTGCCAGTTTTTGAGGGGCTAGCTTTCAATTTCTGGGATGCTTCCCTTGTCGAGTTAACTGTATAAGACCCATGTAATGACTCTGTGCTGGTCATGGGGGAACACGTTGGTCATTTGAGTCAGGTCACCTTTTCCGCAGGTGTTGTATGGGACCACAAAGAAAAAAAGTGTTGAAAGCATTGCCACTTACTGTGTATTTGTGCAGGTTCAACAATAGACTGTTGTTGAGTATCTATAATCAGCTTTAAAAAAAAACATCAGCCTGTGTTAAGAGAAATTGACATCCAGTATTTTAAGCCAGTTACTTCATAGGTTGGGTTGCGTGATGTAATTCAACTATTCTATAGGACACTTACGCATGAATATAAACAGTTCAACTGGAACAGTCACTGCAAAGTGTGTCCTGGAGCCATTCTTGACACTATGCAATATACAATGTTTATGAATGGCCTGCTTCTCTCAGAGTGTTTACCCATGGCGGAAGACTAGATATGTCTTTTTAAGTGCTTTGTGGGGAAGTACGGATAAACTAAGACTTTGGGTGGGGGGCCGGCAGAGTGACATAAAGCTTGTGTTTGGCTGACGATGACTTTAGACCGAAGGCCAAATCCAATAAAACTGCCACAAAACTACTACGGCTAGTTTTATTCAATTAACTGTCATTGCACGCACAGACCGACTACACTATTGCAGGTCCATCTGATTTTATTTTGGAGTCGCAGTGATTACGCATTGACAGCAGTTTGGAATTAGGCCCAAAAACACAAGAAGAGGCAGAATGCAGTGTTAATGGTGCCACCCAATTGCGATTTGAATCTTAACTTCTCAACAGAAGACACTAATTCTAGTACCAGTTTTAGTATCAGTAATTCAAGTCAAAACAAAGATGCCTTTTAGTCGATCATACATGTTCATGTGTGTCTTTATGCACTAATGTGCACACATCTTCTCCAGAAATGAACTTTGCAGTGCTGGCTTCTTCATGCAGATTGAGCTGTTGATTGAGTACTTTCATGAAACAAGGAGGTGGATCACCCTTGGGGGTATTTCACAAAGATAGATTTGTCAGTTTAGTCAGATAACTTAAGCCCAAAGTCAAACCTGCCCAATGGGAAACGATCAGCAGGACATTGCTATTGGATACACTGGGCTTAAGCTATCTGGCTAACCTAAAAATCTTGTCCTCACACTTTTCTGTTATCCGGTGGCATCCTGCATACGAAATGAGATGAAAATGAGTACATCTGCCTTACATCCGCTTGCGCAACTGTGGCATTTTAGTTCTGCCATAGATGCTGAATGAAGTCTTCGTTTTCATCCCTATTGATTCTGATTTTGTCATCATCTTTTGAAATCGTGTCGTCGACGAAGATGTGCTTCGTCGTTTTCGTCGACGAAATGAACACTGGCAGAATGACTGTTTTTCTTAAACCAAATGATTTGCAAATTTAAAAGACAAACTCACCAAACTATGCAATAATCCCTCTTAAAGGTTTCAGACTAAAATCCACACAATGCCCTAATTGAGCACAAGGGCCACTTGAGTACCTTCTAGGGGTTGACCGATAAATGTTTCTCAGGGCTGATACCAATACCCTCGACTGGCTTTTGGCACATCCTAGGCCAGTGTAATGAGTGTAGAGACATTAGAAAATTGCATTTAACTGGAAGGCAAGACAAAAAAGCACTGTAAAGAAAATGTATACTGATTCATCAACATTATAGTTGGCCCAGTTTTTACATTGTAGTGTGAAAACTGATGAAGATGAAACTTCCAACATTCATCTTCTTAATTACTTAATCCAGTTCAGAGACCCACTGATTTCCCCTAAACCCCTTCATTGGGCAGGGCATTGCATTAATTTAACTGTAGCCAGTACAGGGTACCAATCCATTGCTGTGTACACATATTCACAGCAGGACAATTTAGAGTAACCAATTCACCTGACCACATTTTTGGACTGTGGGAGGAAACTGGACCTTTTTTTAGACTCAGGGAGAACAAAATCCACTCATATGTGAAACCCAAGACCCCAGTGGAAGCAAAAGTGCTAGCAAACCGTGCTGCCCCATTTAATCAATCAAAATGAAACCCTTTGAGGTTTAGACACCTTCAAAAACACTGAAAAGCATGTTTGATTGGGTTTACCAGGTATTTGCATAGATGACAATAAAATAAACACTTTTATCAGCATGCAAACAGAGTTCAATTGTCTATTACAATAATCATTGAAATGCTAAATATCAGCTCCAATTATTTGTGAGGGATGATAATCGGTCAACCCCTAGTACCTTCCTACCCCATTCCTCGAAGAAAGGCAATTTCCCAGTCTCCAGTTTGTTTTGTTGTTGTTCACTTTAACAGAATGACTGTCTTTCCCGGTGACTTACCTTAAGTTGTTAACTCAACTCTTAGTGTATGCGTATGTGGTTGGAGACACAATAAGGTTTCTGTCTTTATATGCACTTTCCATCTCTTAGGACCACTAAAAGGGCATTGAAACAATTAGAACTCTTTTACCTTACGCAGGTCCAGCTCAAAGTTTCAACACGACATTGAGCTAATGGAATAGAGAGACCATTATAGCTGTTGTATACTTGAGTAGGCAGGGATACAGTGCAAGTGAAGTGTTTCAGAGAGCAAAGGTCTCTCTACTGCTTGCATTATTGTTCTGGGATTAAGGGTGATCTCTGTCTATCAAACACCAAGGATCTTGCTGTACCAAACAGTTGCTGCTAAACCTATTTCTAACCCTACTGTGTTATGTTTCAACATTTCTTTTTATTCTCCAAAAGATCATGCCAGTAGATTTGTGCTCAACTTGAGGGTACCACATTGGTTGGAAGTAGTACTCTCAAGGTACAAATTCTTATGCTTTAATCTATACTGATGGTGCCATCTTTCAGCCACATTTCTGCAGCAGGGATGGCCAAGCCATCTCCAAACAAATCTGCATTTTGCATCTGCTCTACACAAGGATGAAATATGGCAGGAGTTATGCAAAACTCTGAAGAGTTATAGCTCTTTGGAGCATGTTCTGGCCATCCCTTTTCCAATCATTGGTGCATTTAATTTAATTTGTAGGACACTTACATAACCTTTATTGTATCAAAGGGGTCCTGTGTACTTACATGTATGATCTTTCATTAGGTTACCGCATTGCATTTGTTTCTGTGCTCCTTTTGTTCTGTTCAAAACATATTCATTGTAGCCTACTACATACTTATGTTCATTCAGATTAAAAATGAAATTGTAATGGATTTTGTAAAACTTTAGAGAATGTATATTTTATCAAAAAGTCTGTATTGGTGTGGAAGGCTGCCTGAGGCCCAGAAAGTTATTGCAGCCGTTTGTCAGTTTGAACTTGAATTGCATTGTGCCCTTATATTCAATTATGGTTGAAAAGCAAAGAATTGTTGTCAAATTTGTGGTATAGTAATACTGTCAGACTTAAAACGTTAATCCCAATACATGCTTCCTAACAGATTTAACAATTTAATTGTTGGAGTATGACAAATGACAAAACAAGATCAATGCATTCCAGGTTAGATCTAATGTTGACCCATAACTTTAAACTCAGTTACAGCTAGAAAGAAGGTGCACTACAGCAGAGTTCATAAGCTCCCTGAACTAAAAAATAGTCTGCTTGTGTGTTTAAGGTGGTAGTAACTTTAGGCTGAACTAGATGCTGCATGAGGGCGATCAGGCTATAAATACCTGTGGGGTGTGTGATTGGATTCATAGATTGAGACGGGTGGTACAGTGCAGTGAAAGTCTCATTGAATGTATGGAAAATGGGTCATAAAGCAGATGTTGATGATGGGCAGAAAGGAGAGATTGCATTTGGGTACCAAAGGCCGGAGTGTGAAGGAAGTAGCTGAATTTGCAGGTGTATTAAAGTATACAGTCATACAGGTCTACCACTAGTGACTAAAATCTCAGTCTACAGGACATTTTCATCAGAATTGTGGTCAACAGCACACAGGACTGAAGGTCTCGTGTGTGAATCTGCTTCATATGTTGATAATATGTAGTTCCTTCTGCAGAGTTCTTTCAGAAACTGGTCGAGAAGGATCTGTGTTGACTTGTATAAGCAAATTCTTGTCTAGAAGTGAAGAGATTTTCATTCACAAGCCGTGAAACCTGCTATTGGTCCCTGTTCGTCAGCCACAAGTCCGTCCTGTAGACTGAAACTTTTACCACTGGTAGACCTCCATGACTGCAAATTCAGCTACTTCCTTCACACTCTGGCCTTTGGCTCCCAAATGACACCACACCTTTTTGCCCACCATTAACTGCTTTATGACCCATTTTCCACACATCAAATGAGACATTCACTGCACTTAACCACCTCTTCTCAATCTATGAATCCTGTCACACACTTTGCAGTTATTTATAACCTCATCGACCTTGTGCAGCGCCATCTGCAGCAGCCTTATGTTACTACCACCTTAAACATACAGATGTAATTTTTTTGTCTGGAGAGCTTATATTGCTAATTGGCTTCTTTGTTGTCAGTGATTCAATAAGAGCTGGTGTCATTTCTTGTATAGTCCAGGGCACTGAGGACAGAAAGACTAGGCTTAGTCAGCCATTAAACTGAATGGTACTTTCTTGAAACTTGAAATCACTTATATTTCTTATGTTCTTGTTCTGTTCATTTACTTTTTTCATTTTGATAAACCTTGTCATACTATTTTTGTCCCCTCTCCCTTTTTGTTTATTCTAGCTGTTATTTTGCCCGGTAGCTAATAAGATATAAACCAAACTAGGCAGGTAAATTTGTTTTGCAAGGCATTCAAATGAATTCTTTGTTCTGACGTTCCTAATGTTACGCATGAACATTGTGATTGATTTGCACTTTATTATATACCCATATACATATATACATCCATGTATATGTGTAGGGTTTCTCTGTGCTTACAGGTAAAGAAAGATACAACTGCATCAACTATGTGTCTTTTACTGTGTAGAAATAAACTATGATCATATCAGGCATATTTTGTCATATCTACTTTTGTCATTTCATGCTTTTAGCACAAGCTACAAAATGGACTGATAAATAACTCAATCTTTGCATCTCTATTTCAGTACTCAAGCCATGCAATGTTTGTTTTTAGCTACTTTGAACTTGTCAGCTATTTAATGGTATGGATTAATGAGATTTTGTTGTATAGATGTAGAATTATATTATTTCCAACTCATACACTATATTTCAGCACTCTAGATAATAACTAACTAATGTCTTTAGTCTTTACATGGTTTCATGTGTCTTGAGTGTCTGGATAGAGATTATTCATTAAAATACAGGATTAAACAGTTTTGAGATTCACTTGAACCAGTTCAGGTGATCTGAGACATATTTTAGGCAAATGTTATGATAGTGTAACTGCAACTCTCTCCTCCAATACAACATTCAACAAGCAAATGCTCACACAATTCAACCAAAATTCCATCCAATACAAATATCAACCAGTACAACCACACCTAGTAGAGCTAAAACACAACACAATAGAGCCATAACCCCAACCAAAACCCAACCCAATAGAGTCCAAACCCCACCAAATACAGCCCCAACCCAACATAGCCATAACCCCAACCAATACAACCAAAACCCAACCCAACAGAGGCAAAACCCCAAGAAATAAAACCCAAACTACAACCAATACAACCAAAACCCAACCCAATAGAGCCAAAACCCCAAGCAATACAACCAAAACCTCAACCAGTACAACCCAAATC
The DNA here is from genome assembly GCA_036984385.1 of Crenuchus spilurus. Lineage (NCBI taxonomy): Eukaryota > Metazoa > Chordata > Actinopteri > Characiformes > Crenuchidae > Crenuchus > Crenuchus spilurus. The sequence goes on from BRDA01063574.1 coordinate 30,256, forward strand.
CCACCCAATAGAACAAAACACCAAGTAATACAACCCAAACCCCACCCAATAGAGCCAAAACCTCAAGTAATGCAACCAAAACCTCGCCAAATACAGCCCAAACACAACCCACTACAGCCAATACCCCACATAATAGCATCCAAATCCAACCCAATACAGCCAAAACCCAATCTAACAGAGCTAAAACCCTAAGTAATACAACCAAAACTTCACAAAATGCAGCCAAAACCCAACCCATTACAATGGAAAGCTCACAAAATACCCCAACACAGTACAGCCAACATCCAAACAATATGCCCAAACCCCACCCAAAAGAGCCAAAATCCCAAACAATACAACCAAAACTGCAGACAATACAACCCAAACCCATCCAATACAGCCAAAACCCCACTAAATGTAGCCACAAACCCTACCTGATGCAGCTGAAACCCCATCCAGTACAGCCAAAGTCCCACCTGATACAATCAAACCCTCACCCAATACAGCTAAAACTCAACCAAAACAAACAAAACTTCAACCATTACAGTACATCACAATGCACTTGATCCATGACTGTGAGAAGGCTAATCATGAAGGACACACAGTTGGTCCACTGGACAAAGCTAAATATTTATTTACCATTTATGCTGACACTGCTGTTCAGAATAAACCAGCAAACAAGTGACTAACTGGAGATGCTTTTGATTACTAAGAGTAAATGTTTCAAATCTCATCCACATACAAACCAGTCCAGTATAAAGAATGTTTGTTTTTCTTTTTGTCCAGCAAAACTGAAAACTAAATTGTAACTGTAAAATAATAACTGAAATCATGTGGTGGGCACTATGTAATGACTGAATTTTAATGTCCAGGCCATTTAAAAGACAAGTAAGTGGTCTTTATCCAGATGTGGTCAAGCATGTATTGTGGTTGAACCTGTGTGGATGCTAATGCAGTAGACAATCATCTACTCTCAGACCTGAACAATATCTGGATGCAGATGCTACATTTGAGAAGGGAAAGTGTAAACATTCCTGATTCAACTGGGTGATTCAAAATGGTTAGATGCTAATGCCAAGAGTAAACAAGCCCTAAGAGAAACAAAAGCTAATCCAACTTATCAGTTTAACATTGATTCTCAAAAATGTTGTAGATATCAACATTGTGATTATTAGTAGCACCAGTCCATCAGTTCCCAGTCCCAAAACAATTATTCTTTCCAAGAAATGCCTGACAAATACACTGATTCACTATATCAGGTTATCACCTTTTGATTACAATAGATTTTACAAGAAATCTGGACAACCATGTCCATTAATGATTAAAACTGACAAGTTCTAAGATCTAGACACAAAGCTTGAAGAGCCAAACAATCAAATAAAGCTTAGATAGACTATGGACACGTGTTTTTTGAAGATCTGTCTACTAACTTGGCAGTGTGTCCAATCAGTAATGGGATTATGAAGTGGTAAGTAGGGACAAGGGGCACTCATGCCTTTGGAAATGAACTTTCTTAAACTCACTTTGCAAACGCGCTGAAACTGCAAAGCAACTCTGTTCCATAAAGAAGCCTGAGGAAAGGAAGCGAGTCGTGCAAAAAAAGCGAAGCGAAGCAGCTGCTATCTCTAGCAGTGGGGAGGGAGATAATTTCATGCCAATTTGGACGAGTCCTGAAGGCCTTTTTCCTATTTTCCGCACTCACTCACAGGAGTAGGTGATGCAGCAGCATCAGCTCAACATCGATTCCGTCATGTTCCATTTATTCCATCATTCACTTAGCACACTCGCAAATATCTTAAGCTGACTATTACTTCAGCAACAACTTTTACCATCAGAACATTCACCTTACAAGTTACCATCCAACTTTCAATGCTTTTATACGTTCTTGACATCTCTCTGGATTGACATGGATAATGATGCCATATACTGAAGATACACCAATCAGTCAAAACATTAATACAACCCAAACTAAGCAAATAGCACCTCATAACAATGGAGCATGAAGGTCTTCAGGGTATATATATATA
>BRDA01063577.1:0-11912 GCA_036984385.1 Crenuchus spilurus
ATGGGTCCCCCATGTGAGTCTGGTTCCTCCCAAGGTTTCTTCCTCCAGCTCTGAGGGAGTTTTCCCTTGCCACTGTCACTGTTGGCTTGCTCACCTGGGATTAGGGATTAATGATTTGGTGTTTGTTATTACTAACCCTGTAAAGCTGCTCTGTGACATCAGTTGTAAAAAGCGCTTTATAAATACATTTGATTGAATTTGATTGACTGTACCCATGATGGTGGTTTTACACTCTGCTACAACTGACTGGTCTAAGATGGTGCTCTCTCCCCATCACTACTAAGTGGCTCAGGTGTCTGCCAGCTGATTCATCAGAGCTGTGGATCCTGCGCTTTCCTTTGAGCACTAAAACTCTGTCCAACTCAAATAGCAAGTGACGAAAATATAGTTTAGTTTTCATGATACACAGAATTCACATTACATTACAGCCGTTGGCCACTGTTACAGGGAGTCCCAGCAGAAGGCGCTGTTGGGTCTAGAAGAGAAAATTCCATGATTGGTGACACAAACGTTCATCCACATACACTTCAGTGCGAGATAAAAGCAAAACAAACATATCAGTTAGAACTCTGGGCCATCATTTCCCAAAATATTATATTATCTCATCTGCAATTAACAAAACAGATATTTTAAGTGCCTCTATTAATAAGAAATTCATCCTGATTGTGAAGCAAATACATACATAGTGCCCCCTAGTGGCTCAGGGCCCCTCAGGGACTGCTCATACAGCTCACAGCAAAAAACGCCACTGATCTTTAACTCATTTCAACCTTAACCACAACTCACAAACCCGTGTTTACATTTTTTTGCATGATCTCATATTAGCATTAGAACACAGCAAACAGCGCCCGAAGATAATGTCTCAGTGTTTATTTATTAAGGCCTTTAATTTAAAGTGCTTTGAACTGAACCGCTCTTATGTAAACATGCTGGAGATGAAACTATTATGAGTCTCGTATTAATATGCAAACATCCGAGTGAACATAATGAGGAGGGAGCGAGCAACACATCCGCCAGCGCTCACCATCAGTCCGCATTATCTGCTCACCGAATCGCTGATTTACGCGCACTTCTGTCCACAAATAGGTCAGCTTGACCTCCCGAACCATGCCGTTCCCTCCAACAAAGCTCCACAGTGCCAAAAACGGCCCCGCTCCTCTTTAGCGCGCCTCCTTTATGCCCGAGCCAATCTGATGTTTACTAAGCTTAAAGGCAATTCCCCATGTTCATCAGATTTGCTTTCACTCCCCGTGCTTTTTTCTTCGCCATTTAAAGTAAATAGATTTTAATGAAACACCCAGAGGCCACGTCTTTATTTTCCAGGCTGATGAAACCCCAGAAGACAAGTGAGTGCCTGGCAGCAAACACACAGCTTTAAAACCTCTTCGCATTCAGGCTTTGAAACCACGCTGGCACCCTTCCATTTTCACAAAGATCTTTCACAATGCACTATTTACAGTCTGCCCATCAATCATGGAGGCGAAGGCTGATTTCTGTAATGGTCTGTAGGATGCACAGCAAGTGCATTGTCCTTATGCACTGATTGATATTCAATGGACTGATGTATATCAACACGGCCTTTGCACACCAACCAAACAAAACGCGCACCGGATCAGTGTGAACAGCTCGAGTGTGATTGTTGGGAAACTTGTAACGTGTTGTTTCTCATTCAGACTAGTTCATTTGACTTTCCGTCGCAATAGGATCTCAATTAAACAGTGAGTTTCACACACAGATACAGTCTTGTGTCAATGGTTATCCCTCAATCATTGATTTTTTTTGCCAATTTCCTGCCATTCCCAATGTGGTAGTAGCCAATTAACCCATCCCATCCACTAGGGGGCTCTCCCCATCACTCTGCACTGTCCCTGACTCTAGGAGGGTGAAGACAAGTATAAGCCTCCTCCGTTGCCAACACGCTCGGAGGAAAGCGCAGGGTTCCAAGTTCCGAATGGACCAATCAGTAGACGCCTGAGCCAGCGGACATTAGAATGTGTGAGTGATGGAGAGAGAGAGCGCCATCATCCCGCCCAGAGAGAGCACTGCCAGTTTTTGTTCTCTTGGGCCCAAGGCATCAACTGATTGGTCCATTCAGAGCTGGGAACCTGGCACTTTCCTCTAAACATGTTGGCTCCTCAGTGACGGTGTATCAAACGGTAGTTCGAAAAGAGGTGGCCATATCACACGCAACAGAGGAGACTTGTGCTTGTATTCACCCTCCTAAAGTCAGGGACAGTGCAAAGAGATGGGGAGAGTCCTAATGGGTTGGGTTAATTGGCGACTACCACACTGGGAAGTGGAGAAAATTGGCAAAAAATAATAATATGCAATATTCTAATATTTTGAGATTCTGGATTGCTAATGTTCTAAAGTTATAAGTCAAACTGATCAACATTAAAGCAAAATACATCACAATGACATACTGAATAACAATCAAAGACATACTGAAGTACGGCTTGTTTGTAAGGATTGCCAGCAAGACATCAGGAACAATGTCCTTTGGACTGATGAGGTGAAAACCAAACACAGCATATCAGCTCAAGCATTGCATACCAACTGTCAAGTATGGTGGTGGAGGTGTTGATTTTAGGGAAGGACCTGGGCAGCTTGCTGTCACAGAGTTGACTGTGAACTTTTCAATGTACTAAAGTGTGGCACATCACAGCTTCGCGATGGTAGGCTGCACAGATGAGTCACTTCTCTCCAATGCCATCTGTCTCTGGTTGCTTGTAGCAGGCTAGCACCTGATAATCCAGTCCGTCTTGATATGTTATTCATCCAGGTTATTCTTGGTCTTCCACGTCTTCTGACTCCCTCCACAAGTCCAGTCATAACACTTCCTTCAATGCTCTCATGTGCTGCCTCATCACATGACCAAAGTAACGTAACTTGCAGGATTTAAGGTGCATCAGTAACTCCTTTTCAGTTCTGGTGTCTCAGACTACACTAAAGTACTCTACAGACAAATCTGAGGGCATCTCTCTGAGAGCTAGAGTTTGGCTGAAATTGGGTCATGCAAGAGGACAATGATCCCAAGCACACCAGCAAATCTACAGCAGAATGGTTGGAGAATGGAGTCAAAGTCCTACTCCCTTCAGTTGTTAGTCTAAACAAAACTAATACGTGTCTTGATTGATTAAGTGCAACTGGAGTAAAGGAGTTTGGTCACTTTTTTTGTGTAGACTGATGTGTCTGTGAAGACTGATGCTCTGGCAGATCGGCCCTCAGGTCTACTCTCGCAGACAGACTGAGCTCCAGGTGAAGTACTCCACAGTGTAGTGTTCTCACTAAAGAACCAACGAGTCCGCCGCAGGAGGTCTCGGAAACAGAAGCTTTTTGTTTTCAGAGTAGATCGATGGGCTTGTTCAGCCGCAGGCCTGTGTCAGCTCTAGCTCTCTCTCTACCACTCATACCACTGTCTCTCACCCATTCTGCCTTTCCTTCTTCTTCCTGTCACGATGTTATTGCACTTTTCCTCTAAAACCCTGTGCTCTTGTTTCAGCTGACGGGTGTAAGTGCTTCAGTACTGAATCAGTCTCACATTTCACTGTCAGATGCTTCTCTCTGAAGCCACAGCACTCACGGTTCCCTCATTAAAGCTGCTTTAGTTTTATTTTCTTACTCGTGTAAATGGACTGTACAGAGTACTAGAGATGCTCTGATCAGATTTTATGCTACAGATCACAGATACTGATTACCACGAGTGCCGATCACCGATACCGATCACATGGATTGGCTGTACATGTTTTTATTTAATTATGATGAGTGCTACTGGCTACGTGAATAAAGGAGCCATAAAATCACCTTAATTTAAACAAGAACATATTTTTACTTTATTAAAAAATCCCAAACTTGCAGGCACAAAAGGAAACGGAACAATACTAACATTTACCTGCTATCAGTAACACAATCTTTAACAGACTGAAAACATTAAGGCTAAACAGTGCAGAAAGCCAAATAAATCTCACAACATTGTCTAAATCTAATAATGTCAAGTAAAAAAGGGAACATTCATTCTTTTTTAATGAAGAGAAGCATCCTGTGCTCGTCCACACTTGTGCAGCGAGCCTCAAAACCTCACCAGACTCCGCCCAGTGTTTGTTCTTTAAATTAAATTTGTTGGTTTGAAGTATTTTAACGAGCTTCAGCTGCGAGGTATTTGTTGTTGCATGTGTTACAGGATACAAAAGTTACTTCACTCTCACACACCTTTGTTTTGTTTAGGATTTGGTGCCCCGTGCACCTGCACAGTGTGAAGGAAAGGGGGCGGGGACACTGCACACAGCGCCTCTGCAGGTGTGAACTACAGGTGATCGGTTTTGGTGGCCGATCGATCATAACATCACTAGACAGCACTACAGACTGGAGATCTCTTCTGTGCTCACAGTGATCGTGTCAGTCATTTCCTAAACTCTACCCAATACTACCCAGTACAATGAAAACTCCACCCAATACTACCAAAACTAGGGTGACCAGATGTGTTTTACCCAGACATATCCTCTTTTTGAGACTTAAAATCCTGTCCGGCCGGAATTTCACAAATGTCTGGGATTTTGTTTTACTCAAGAAGCATTTCGTTCACAATCTAGTCTCTCCCTCCCCCTGTTCCGTTTGGTTCACTTGAGTGAGATGTTACACTATATTAAATGCACTTAGGTGAGCATTAGGACCCAGCAGAAATCCAAGCTGGTTTCCCTTTAGGCCGCCCACAAGATCACTGATTGGCGCTGCCATTTCTTGCTAACGTGTGATTGGCCGTCACCGCTGTCACTCCCTCACACAGCGTCTGTTTTCACCTGCAAGTTGTTCACATGTTGAGCCTTTGTTCTGTTTGTGTCACGTCAGCTAGACGTATTTTAATATCAGAGGTTTAATAATAAAATTCATAAACATTAACATTTGAGTCTGTGTGTGTGTGTCTACCAGTCTGTGATAAGCCATCTATTTACATGCCTCTAAGTGTAACTATTATCAAAAATAATTCAGAATTTCTGCTTATTTTTACTCAAAAATGAGGTATAATTCTGTGTAAATGAGGTTTATTGACCGTACAGTCCAAACATAAGTGTAACACTGGTGATAATGAGCTGAAGTGAAGTTGACTGAAAAGGATTAGGTAGTTAACATTAGCAGTTTATTATTTTTAATAATATGTAATAATTTATTCATATTTTGATGATATTTTATGATTAATATTAATTTTATTATTTTCTTATTCATAGTAAATTTTTTAGTAATTAGTAGTATATTATTAATAGTAACTAGTAATTATTAATAAAATATAAATCATAATTTGTCCATTTATGTTCAAGCACAAAAAAAAACAAACTTGCTGAGGTGTCCTCTTTTTCGTCATCTCGGATCTGGTCACCCAACCAAAACGGACCCAATGCATCAACTAAAACCACACCCAAAATAACCACAACCAAAACCTCACCCAGTACAATCCAATACAATAAATTCCCCACCCAATACAACCCAAACCTCAACAAAACTGAACCAATACAGTCAAAAAAAATATTTAACCCAAACCCACCTCATACAGTACACACACATCGGATAAATGACCACAGAGGGGCTAAAATTAAGGCCGTCCCCTCAACAAACAACTAAGCTCATCCCCGAAAAGTAAAGTCATAACAGTCTTGTCACACTGCAGGTAAACTAAACTGAGCTGAGCTGCTGGAGATTCTGCTGCTGCTAATGTCTGGACGAAGCCTTGACCCTCCATTCAACAGCCACATTTATCTCACTTACGCAATGTTTAACAACAACAGATGTGTTCATTAATATCTGCCACTGTCACTGAATCGCGAGGCCTTTTGTTTTCAGTGTACACAGAAAGCAGCAATCTGCATGCTGATAAATCAGCCCTTACAGACATATAAAGACTAATGTCCTTTCCCAGCACACGGCAGTCGACCGGAGCGTGTTTGCTATGGGTGGAGAGCTTGTGTGCATGGAGTGCGGAGACTGCAGAGGTGTGCTGTACCCTGACAAAAACCTCCACCCTGCTGAACACACCTTACAGCTGAGCACTTCCTGCCAGAGCAAACACACAGCCCGGGGCCATGCAGAGAGCCTGGCAGGATCAGCACTGTTACTCTCGCTGTTTACACTAGCGCTTTCACAGCGTTTACAATGAGCGCCCAGGCCGGGCTGCCTCCACCCCATCCACAGACTGAGCAATGGACGAAAGGTGAACACAAAGACGACCCTAAATAATGACTGTTCACTTTAAATTCAACATCAGATTTTCTGCTGGAAAACAAAAGATTATCCACTTTAATTCATGTTCACGGGAAAATCATTTGTATACAGACTTCTGCACCGCTGACCAAATTCCATGTGGTGTTGACGTTCCCTAAAGAGGAATTGTGTACCAAAATCAACATAAACAAGTAGCTCAGTAGCTGTGGGGGCAGCCATGGCCTAAAGGTTAGTGAAGCAAGTAGGGTTGCCAGATTGATCCACTCAACCAGAAGGAAAAATACACTCATGGCTGAAGCAACGCGCCCTTAAGCAAGGCACCTAACCCCTAACTGCTTGCCAGGGGCTGCAGCAGGTGGCTGTTCACTGCTCCAGGTGTGTGTGTGTGTGTATATGTGTGTATTCACTTATATATCTCTAAAGGGATTAATGAAAAGTGCCTCTTCTTCTTTTAGACAACAGTGAGATCAGATGGAGGTATGAAGACGTCAGCTTACGTCTCCTGTTGCTCAGACATTTCTCCTGTTTTACTCAATAAAGTCTCACACTGTGCTCAGATTTGGTGATATATTAAAACTCTGTGTGTGTGTGTGTGTGTGTGTTCTACTGTGTATCTGCACTCCACGCTCACAAAAATGATAAGTGTGAACAATCTTCAGTACATCATGTGAGGCACATGTGTTTATGGTGTTTAAACAAAAGAATGTGTGTGTGTGTGTGTGTGTGTGTGTGTAGATCTCCAGATGATTTCAGGTAAGCTATCAGAATAGGAGGACCAGTTGAGACAGGCAGAAGAGGAGGGTTGGGCTACACACACACTCACTGTTTATGGTACAGAGCAAGGCTTTCACTGATTACTGACGAGTCTCTCTCTCTCTCTCTCTCTCTCTCTCTCTCACACACACACACACACACACACACACAATTCCATTGGTCTTAAGATTAAGAAAGATAAGGATAGAAAAGATGAAAAAAGTGAAAGTATGATGACAAGAAGTAAATATTAGTATTTAAACAGCTTATATAACACAGTTAATACTCAATTCATCTCGCTCTCTCACACACACACACACACACACACACAGTAAATAGCACCCTCAGTGCTATTTGATTGATAGAAATGTGGACCACATGTCAAGATAATTCAATTAAACATGTTTTGTGAAACCTAAAGCTCTAAAATATTACAATATTAGTGTCTTATATTAAATTATATTAATTTACCATGTTTGCACATTACAAATATCACATTTATCAGTCCCAAATAATGATGATCAATATTGTTGGTTAGTTAAAGTTGGGAAATTACTTTAAATCAAGTGTGCTGATGATAAAATTGAACAAAAACCTTTTACAAGGGGCTAAAAAATGTGTTTAGGAACTTCTGCATAGTAACTGTATGTGCAAGACTTTTCTAAGCCTAAACTCTAAACCTTAATCTCAGGAACCAAATAAAACCCAACTTGTTTTGCCCTGATGTTAATTTTGATTTTACAACACATGCACACACACACGCACACACACACACACACACACACACTCCAGTGTATTCTTAGCTAAGCTTTAGGACAGTGTGTGGAAATTCCTGCAGTGGTTGAGTGCTCTTTGTGTGGTTGAGGACTAGTAAGTCAACACAGCAGATAAATATCAGCGGCCTGCTCCAGCTGTCATGGCAAGCAGCTCACACAGTGCCAGAGCCAACAAACAAATCCCCAGATTGCTCAACAGACCCCCGAGTGAGCCAAGCACTGCAAGCTGGCCATCCACCAGCCTCGCGTTGACCAGGCACAAGCAGCAGGACAATCAGGAGCAAGAGAATGTGTGTAAGAAATATGTGAACACAGCTGCAGGGGAAACGTTATCCAACAGTTTGTGCAGAGACTGAGAGAAAACAGAGCAAATACATGTCAGAGATAAAGAACGACAGAAAGACAGCGGCTCCAAAATCAGCGAAGGGTCCTGAGGAACCACATCGTCATACTCTCATACAATGATAGGCAACTCTTTCCAAATATTTAATATGTATATTTCCAGCCGGTGATATGCTTCAACTGTTTATAACTAATATTAACCTATTTCTTTGCTTTTATCATAATTTTTTATTCTAATTAACACGACAAATTATGAATATATTATAAAATATCTTTCAATGTATAGATAACATCTGTAGTGAACACAGGAGCAGTTAGGAAAGTGTCAGATCACCAGATTGTGATGTGTCAGATTTATTTCTGGCCTCTGGTGTCTCTCTATTGTTATATACCATTGTAAACAAAAGGTTTCACAAAAAGTGTAAAATTAGTTAGTAAAATTATTAGTGTAAAGTGTAAATAAGTGTAATATTAAAAACAAAAACACAACACAAGCTAACACAAACACAATATAAGATAACAAACACAATACAAGCTAACAAACACAACATAAGCTAATACAAACACAATACAAGCTAACAAACACAATACAAGCTAACACAAACACAAACTAAAACACAACACAAGCTAACAAACACAGCATAAGCTAACACAAACACAACATAAACTAACACAAACATAACGCAAGCTAACAAAGACATAACACAAGCTAGCACAAACACAACACAAGCTAACAAAACACAAGCGAACACAAACACAACACAAGCTGACAAACAACACAAGCTAACACAAACACAACGCAAACACAACACAAGCTAACGCAAACACAACACAAGCTAACATAGACAACATAAGCGAACACAGACACAACACAAGCTAAAACAGACACAACACAACCCTTAGCAAAAACAAGTATACATTGAGTACATGTTATTAAGTATACTTAAATAAAGTAATAATATTAATAATAATAAATAATAATTTATGTATTTAAATTTATTAAAATAAAAATAATAATAATAAAGTAATATAAAAATAATTTATTATAATAAAGTAAACTGGAAGGATACTCTATAATTTTATTATTTTACTCTAATTATAGAGTATCCTTCCAGTTTACTTTTCATGGACTTGAACTTAAAGTGTTCCAATTTAGTCCCAAGTAAGTATACTTGCTAAATAAAAGTACAATTAGGGAAATACTTTTATTATACTTAATAACATGTACTCAACGTATACTTTTTTTTGCTAAGGGAAGCTAACACAAACACGAAGCCAAGTACTGTATTCTGGCTTCATCCCAACAAGTGTAGTTTAGTAAAGGTTGTGATTTTGCCATCTAGATTTTTTCTGGCAACCCTGTTCAAATATGACGTTGTTGATGACAGACATGACATCCATAAAACTATCATTGTGCCATTTCAGAGACATTTTAGTCACATTAAAGACAGATATAGGTCACTTTCATTTATTAATGTGCACCATCAAGATGGTGGTGCAATACGATCTGTGCAAAAAAATTGAGTAACAAGGCTTGTAATGTGAAACTAGCCTTTTGTTTTTTGTGGACCCATCACACTGGGTTATTGCATTTCGCATGGCCTTTCTAAATGGGTGTGGCTACAAGCAGGGAGAAATTAGCAGTGTAAACAGTTCTTTTTTGATTCGGCAGTTTAACACCTGAAGAGTGCTAGTATCAAAACTACCAGAAGTTGAGCTGGCATCAATACTGAAAACCTCAGAATTTAGAAGCTAACATCAAAACTACTGAAAACCACAAAAGTCAGAAGCAAGCATCAAAAACAAGAAGCTAGTGTCAAAACCACTGAAAACCCAAGAAGTTAGAAGCTAGCATCAAAACTACTGAAAACCACAGAAGTCAGAACCTAGCACAAAAAACAAAAAGCTAGTGTCAAAACCACTGAAAACCCCAGAAGTTAAAAGCTAGCATCAAAACTACTGAAAACCCAAGGAGTTTGAAGCTAGCATTAAAACAAAAAGCTAGCATCAAAACTACTAAAAACTCCATAAGTTAGAAGCTAGCATCAAAACTACTGAAAATATAAATACCACAAGTTTTGAAACTGCATCAATCAGCACTTCCTCCATGTTGGCTCAGACAGAGCAGAGACAGTTCAGAGCGGGTCATAGGTCACAAAGACAGAGCAGCAGCGCTATTGGTCAGGAGAGCAAATTTGTATGGAAACGTTCACCAAAGTTGAACTCGACGTGAAAATTTGCAGGTATAATTTATTCACTTGGAAGTTGTCAAAATGATGCTTTGAGGTATGCTGTGAGGTGGAAATGTGTAGAACTGCTGGTATAGAGTCATAATCTAGCCTGTTCATGCACTCCACACTCACACTGTGGCTGCATGACACAGTAGATACACTTCAATACCACTAAATATATGACAAGCAGATGCTTGTTGAAAAGAAGTAGTTAACAAATCCAAACACAAGCAAAAGCTAATCCCTGCCATTCCATTTCAGGAAGTCCAGCACATTCAGTACTGTGAGACATGGCTTTGTTGGTTTTGTTCAAACTCCACCTACACACATTGTATGAACAGTACAGATTGCATGTAGGAGAATTCAAAAAACAGTTCTGTCTCAGACCGGTCCAGCAGCTGTGGATATCAATTCTGTTGTAATATAATGTGGTAAAACAGGTAGTGGTAACTCTGATGTCTTGTCAGATTTCAAGTGCTAATATTGGCCTCTGCTGGTCAGACAGGGAATGACTCCTTCCATTAGAAAGCTGCTATAGCATAAAGCTGTCAGTATGCATTTAATCACTTCAATCTGATAAACAGTGGTCAAACCAGTTACCACCATTTAATTACTACAAACAGCCACATTTTACAGAAACTTACATTTGCCTATTAATGTAATAGCCCATTAGTGGAAGCCTCCTCAAGCCTCTGGGATTTTTGACCTATATTTATCTATTCATGCTTAGTGGTGACCCTTCATTAGCAGTGATGGTGATTTTAATATAGGACGACCAGTGCTTTCAGCTAAATGGCACGCATTCAGAAAAACAGCTCTACACATATTGTCACCATTTACAATGGTCTCCTCAGATTTATCACCACGTTTTTAATGAGAAACAAGGCTTGTCTCAAACAGTAAAAAATGACAATATAAGGTCAGGCTGAGCATCCAGAGAAGAAAGGCCAGTCTCAGACTTACAAATTGGCACTGAAGGCCCAGGCTATACAACCGAAAGTTTAGCAAGACCAGATTATAACAGCAAACCCTGGGGCAGCTTTTCTGTAGAAGACGATGCAAGCCTGGATTCACACAATAACAGCAGAATCATTTACGAAGGAATGTAGTCTATTGAGAACTGACGTAAGTTAGTAAAAATATCCCCAGGTGCTGCTTTACACAATGCAAATTCACAGAAACAGCAAATAACACTTGTGCTAGTGACTTGTTGAGACTTTAAGCAAATAACTTTTACACTGCAAAAGCCTTGGTTTTCAAAATTTCTACTACTCCATGCATTATGGGACATTTTCAAGTGATTTACAAAATAAGATACTGGTTACAACGTTTTCAAGGATACCTAAAATAACACAAGCTAACAAACACAACACAAACTTACAGAAACACAACACAAGCTAACACAAACATAACACAAGCTAACACAATTATAACACAAGATAACACAATTATAACACAAGCTAACACAACACAAACTAACACAAGCTAACACAAACAACACAAGCTAACACAACACAAACTAACATAAGCTAACAAATATAACACAAGCTAACAACTTCATAAGTGTTGTTGGTTTGATGCAGCCTGACTATTAGTGTAA
>BRDA01063580.1:11944-23070 GCA_036984385.1 Crenuchus spilurus
CCCACACATAAACATTACTCCGTCACTTAATGTTTTTCCATCACTAAACAAACAAAAACATGCCTTATTTCAATATTCATTTAAGTTATTTAAATACTGCCTCATTACAAATACACACCCCGCCCAACAGGAGACGCTACATAACAAATAGAACAGAAAGGATTTGGATACCAAATAAAGTCAAAACAATATAAAGATTAGTGAGTTTGGACGACTAAATAAGAGATACATGAGATAACCTCATACAGCCACCAATATCTCCCCCTACTGATACTCCTCCCACTAATACCACAACCAACTGATACTGACCTCACTGATACTCCTCCCACTAATACCCCAACCACTGATACTCCCCCCACTAATACCCCAACCAACTCAAACTTCTCCCACTAATACCCCAACCACTAATACTTAACTCACAAATACCCCAACCAATTGATACTCAACCCACTAATACCCCAACCACTGATACTCCTCCCACTAATACCCCAACCACTGATACTTAACTCACTAATACCCCAACCACTAATACTCCTCCCACTAATACCCCAACCACTGATACTCCTCCCACTAATACCCCAACCACTAATACTCCCTCCACTCATACTCCAACCAACTGATACTCCTCCGACTAATACCCCAACCACTGATACTCCTCCCACTAATACCCCAACCACTGACACTTCTCCCATAAATACCCCAACCAACTGATACTCCTCCCACTAATACCCCAACCATTGATACTCCCTCCACTAATACCCCAACCAACTTATACTGACCTCACTGATACTTCCCTACTAATACCTCCACTAATACTCCCCCCACTAATAGCCCAACCAACTGATACTCCTCCCACTTATACTCCAACCACTGATACTCAACTCACTAATACTCCAACCACTGATACTCAACCCACTAATACCCCAACCAACTGATACTCCTCTCACTAATACCCCAACCACTGATATTCAACCCACTAATACCCCAACCGATACTCAACCCACTAATACTCCAACCACTGATACTCAACTCACTAATACTCCAACCACTGACACTTCTCCCATAAATACCCCAACCAACTGATACTCCTCCCACTAATACCCCAACCATTGATACTCCCTCCACTAATACCCCAACCATTGATACTCCCTCCACTAATACCCCAACCAACTTATACTGACCTCACTGATACTCCCCTACTAATACCTCCACTAATACTCCCCCCACTAATAGCCCAACCAACTGATACTCCTCCCACTTATACTCCAACCACTGATACTCAACTCACTAATACTCCAACCACTGATACTCAACCCACTAATACCCCAACCAACTGATACTCCTCCCACTAATACCCCAACCACTGATATTCAACCCACTAATACCCCAACCGATACTCAACCCACTAATACTCCAACCACTGATACTCAATTCACTAATACTCCAACCACTGATACTCAACCCACTAATATCCTAACCAACTGATACTCCTCCCACTAATACTCCAACCACTGATACTCAACCCACTAATACCCCAACCGATACTCAACCCACTAATACTCCAACCACTGATACTCAATCCACTAATACCCCAACCACTGATACTCCCCCACTAATACTCCAACCACTGATACTTAACCCACTAATACACCAACCAACTGATACTCAACCCACTAATACCCCAACCACTGATACTCCTCCCACTAATACCCCAACCCTTGATACTACCCCTACTAATACTGCAACCACTGATACTTAACTCACTAATACCCCAACCAACTGATACTCCTCCCACTAATAGCCCAACCACTGATATTCAACCCACTAATACCCCAACCGATACTCAACCCACTAATACTCCAACCACTGATACTCAACTCACTAATACTCCAACCACTGATACTCAACCCACTAATATCCTAACCAACTGATACGCCTCCCACTAATACCCCAACCACTGATACTCAACCCACTAATACCCCAACCGATACTCAACCCACTAATACTCCAACCACTGATACTCAACCCACTAATACCCCAACCACTGATACTCCCCCACTAATACTCCAACCACTGATACTTAACCCACTAATACACCAACCAACTGATACTCAACCCACTAATACCCCAACCACTGATACTCCTCCCACTAATACCCCAACCCTTGATACTACCCCTACTAATACTGCAACCACTGATACTTAACTCACTAATACCCCAACCAACTGAAACTGACCTCACTGACACCCCAGTTCACTTCAGATCTGTATCGACTCTGTAAGTCTCCAGTTCACAGTGATTTACATGCTCTTTCATTCAGTTTGATTAAAGAGATTTGTAGGGAAAGTGCTGATGGAAATCAGACTCCATCACTCAGTGACTCAGGAAAGAAGGACGGAGGTTTTGCATAAGAGATTGATGCTGATAGAAGATAAACGAGCAGGTCAGCATGTCAGAGAGTTGAGAAACGGACTGAGAAACAAACCAGCCAGGTGATCTATTGGGCTCTTCAGATTACAGGTACAGTTCAACAGTCTATTACCTGTTCACATTTACCTGTGTTTACTGAAGTCACATGATGGAGAAGTTAGCACAGGTATTCTAGTGAAGTTACCATATTTAATAATAATATTGTACGATTAGTAAGACAGTCAGTAGTGATGCTCTATATATAATATATATATAATATAATCTCCCAGTGATTAATAGTGTTTACTGAGGATGCTAATGGATTAATTCTAGTGAAGGAATACTGCTGTAATAGACTCCAGGTCTTGTGATGTATGTTTGAAGATCATTATTAAAAACATTTATAGTAATGAAGTTTTTGACTGTGAAATTAGAATAGATATAAAAAGCTAAAAGCAGTGAAAAATAATTTAATGTTGTTCTCGATGCACATCCAGTATCACACCTTTAACATAACGCAGTGCGGATGAACTAAAGCAGGTATTGGATGAGAACTATAAATCATACTGGACTGAGGAGAGCTTTGAAAACCAGCACATTCACACATTCATATATATATATAGTATATACACAACAAATTTAACAATCAAAGTTAAATGATATATAATTATACCATCACATTTATTTCTCAGTGACTGAGGTTCCAGATGATGCACGGACTGTTCCAGCTCTTGTATTTTGCAGGTGAGTGAAGTGTGTTTGGGTATGTTTACACTTAAAGAGGGTGACAGACTAGTGGATGTCCTTTAGGACACAGTGTGAGCTACAGACCTGAATAAAAGCACTTCAGACAGCAGCAGGGCTGGTAGAAGACTGAGCTGAAATCAGATTCCTCTGGATTTATGATAGTAAACCACATCAACTGGTCTGTAAGAGATGAAGATCCTGTTGTAATGATATATGTAGTGTTTACTGAGCTTACAGCCTGATCTCATCCACAGGACTGAGCTCTCTCGGCCTGCCGGCAGAGCGCACTTTTCATCTGATTCAGCAGAACATGACATGGGCTAATGCACAAATTTACTGCCAGAGCAACTATGTGGACCTGGCCATCAATGAGACAGCTGAGGACATGACCAACCTGCAAAACGAAGCTGAAGAACAGCACTTTAACTCACCTGCCTGGATTGGCCTGTACAATGACATCAACAGCTGGCGCTGGTCCTACAACAATATTTCACTGGGGAGCTTTAGGAACTGGGCTCCCGGTCAGCCTGATAACTACAAAGGCCATCAGGAGTGTGCCATGATAGATGCACGAGGACTATGGTCAGACTCACGATGTGGAAGTCATAGCTCTTTTGTGTGTTATGATGGTGAGACTCAACACAGTCAAGTGAGACTATTATCTGTAACAAAACAGAGCATTACAGAGGCTTAATGTCAGAATATCTATACAGCTACACATACATCTCTACATCTATACATCCATCTATACATCTATAACATAAATACATTAAAACAATCAGCAGTTAAAATATACAAATCAAAGAAAAGTGTTTAATCTAATAAAACAATCCTGTAAATAATAATAATAATAATGTCTAATAATTCTAATTCACAGAGAGCTTCCCGGGCAGTTATATTTCAGTAAGTACTCCACTGAGCACATGGACTGATTCTCAGAGCTACTGCAGGCAGCATTACACTGACCTGGCCAGCACACTGAATCAACCCGACGATGCCAGCATCATGCAGAAAGTTACAGGAAACAATATGCCCTGGATCGGCCTGTTCAGAGACTCGTGGAAGTGGGTCGACCACACCAAGGCCACCAATATTAACTGGATGCCAGGAAAACCTGACAATGCCAATCACAATGAAAACTGTGCCTCCATGACCGACGGCCTGGTTTCTGATGAGAGCTGCTCAGAGTTATATCCTTTCTTCTGCTACTCTGGTGAGTTTATATTCATACAAAGCCTACTTTACAGTAAGGGTCAGTACAACTGCTATCAATACAGCTCCAGTATATCATATTGGCTGGTCATTAAATTAAAAAGACTAAGGTAGTGGTGGTGTGTTCTGGTACGGTGTCTGATCCACACACACTAACACACCACTACCACATCAGTGCACTGAGAATGATCCACCTGCTCTGTGGAGGTCGTGACTATTGAAGACAAGAAGTATACATAGAAACAGATGGACCACATTCTGTATATGCTCAGTCGAATTAAAATGAGACAATAAGTGTAGATACAGTACAAGAAGGTGGTTTTAATGTTATGGCTAATTGTTATAGTTAGTTCCAGTGCTGATAAAATCACCACTCAGGTCTCAGATCCAATCAGATGACTTGGTCAGAACATATCACTGTGTAATAATACTTTTTATATCATAATTACTCATCAACTGAGACATTTAATTCTGTTTAACACAGACTCAGTCCCAACAGCAGTCCCAAGAAAAGAACAGATCACAAGACTGGAAGTTCAGTCTAGTCAGGATGTGAATGATCCTAAAGTGAAGACGGACATTCTGGAGAAGGTGGGTGGTCTCCTTTACAGAACCCACACTGCTCAAACTATCAATTGTAAAGCTCCTCAGAAAAGTGTAGTTTACACTGCCCCGCACTCAGAAAAGTGTAAGGTTTACATTGAGACACACTCAGAAAAGTATACATTTTACACTGCCCCACACTCAGAAAAGTGTAGTTTACACTGCCACACACTCAGAGAAGTGCAAAGTTTACACTGCCACACACACAGAAAAGTATAAGATTTACATTGAGACACACTCAGAAAAGTATACATTTTACACTGCCCCACACTCAGAAAAGTGTAGTTTACACTGCCACACACTCAGAGAAGTGCAAAGTTTACACTGCCACACACACAGAAAAGTGTAAGGTTTACATTGAGACACACTCAGAAAAGTATACATTTTACACTGCCCCACACTCAGGAAAGTGTAAAGTTTACACTGCCACACACACTCCTAAACGTGTAAAGTTTACACTCACACACACACACACACACACACACACACACACACACACACACACACACACACACACACACACACAGAAAAGTGTAAAGTTTACATTGAGACACACTCATAAAAGTATACATTTTACAATGCCCCACACTCAGGAAAGTGTCAAGTTTACACTGCCACACACTCAGAAAGGTGTAAAGTTTACACTGCCACACACTCAGAAAAGTGTAAAGTTTACACTGCCACACACTCAAAAAAGTGTAACGTGTACACTTCCACGCACTCAGAAAAGTGTGAAGTTTACACTGCCACACACTCAGAAAGGTGTAAAGTTTACACGGCCACACACTAAGAAAAGTGTAACGTTTACACTGCCACACACAAAAAAGTGTAAAGTGTACACTTCCACACACTCAGAAAAGTGTAAAGTTTATACTGCCACACACTCAGAAAAGTGTAAAGTTTATACGGCCACACACTCAGAAAAGTGTAAAGTTCATGCTTGCCAGTCAGAGTAAAACTCCCCAGTCGTGACTGATGAACACATTTCAGACTCTCTAGTCCTTCAGAAATTCTACAGCAAACTGCTGACTGTGTTTCAGATCCAGCAGAAGCTGAACCAGCAGGGACTGAATAACCAAACCAGCCTGAGATGGAGAGAACAAGCAGACGGGAGTGTGTTCTACAAGAGATAATGAAGACAAAGATGAAGATGAAGGAAGCACATGAGCTCAGAGTTTAGGTCTGAACTTTAGAGTGTGTTAGCTGTTAAACATCTCAGTGCTGAGCTCAAATACATCTACATTGTTTAATAAATCACAGATAAAGTGATGTCACAGTAAACAATTAAAGAGGAAATAAAGAGATGTGAGCTTGTTGACCTCCTGACTGTGAACACTGACGTAAGTCATAAGCACTGAACACTTAATCTGAGATCAATGTCTGCTGCCTGTGAGTGACCACAAACCTCATCTACAACTACACCTTCATGGTGCTCACGATCTCCTAAACACACTGCTTTGTACACCCCATTTACACAGATTATAGATGTACTGGGTGGTGTTTTGGTTGTATGGATGGGTCACCCTGAACCATTTCACATTCTTTATACTCTCACTGTCCACTTAATCAGCCCCACTGTCCACAGAGCAGGTGGCTCCTTCTCAGTGAGACTGATGTGATGGTGGTGTGTTAGTGTGTGTCAGTGTCACTACTGGGGTGAAAATAGTGACCATCCACCCAACAGTGTCAGGAGTAGAGGACCAACACACACTGTGCTGAGCTGCTGTCTCTGATTTTACATTTACAAGACCAACAAGGTAGCATGTCTAATAGAAAGGACAGTGAGTGAATACAGTGTTTAACTTCTCCAGCAGCTCTAACACACCACCATCACATCAGTGTCACTGAGAATGATCCACCTGCTCTGTGTTGATGACCACTGAACAACAAAATACACAGAGACACAGATGAACTAAAGTCTGTTTTGTGGTGTGGTTTTAATATTTTGGCCGTTTGGTGGTGTGGTCTTAATGTTTTGGCTGTCTGGTGACAGATGGGTGGTGTGTCTGAGTGAGATCAGTAACTATTTCCATGCAGTTTGGCTCTATTTGTATAAAAAGCTTCAGTCAGATTAATAACTGCTGGTGTTCAGTCTGAGAGCAGCGCAGAATAAAAACTAGCACTCAGACGTTCTACAGACGTTCTACAGATGTTCTACAGATACAGAACCCAACTGATCCAAAACTACAGGTAACTATCAATGATCTAATCTTACACTTAAACACTAGACATTAGAATATGGTGAGAAAGTGTGTTTGTGTTCATTATTACCATACATTTAAACATCAGACTCTGCAAATTAGTCCAGTGTACAGTGTAATGCAAAAGTTTGGGCACCCCTGGTCAAATGACATATTTAGTTATTTTAAAGAAAAGATGTAAGTTCACTTTTAGAGGAAATGAAATATTTCTGCACATTCTGAAAGTACTAGTGCATCATCACACATTAAACTTCATTTCTGTTCATAATTTAATTAAAAAATGTTAAACTGTCATATTTTACACATAAAGTGACAAACATCAAGACTTTTTATTTTAATGTTGATACAGTTTGAATACTAATTTACTAACAACTGAATATAATATTCTAATAATTTTACAGTCAAACTGATCAACATTTAAACAAGACAAATGTATTTATAACCACTATCATACACCTCAGTCATTCACAGCACTTTACACATTAACAGATAAGATAATAATAATAATAATAATAATAATAATAATAATAATAATAATAATAATAATAATAAATCATAAACAATTTGACATGAAACAATAGATTTAAAACTGAAAAAAAACAATTTTACAGTAAACTAAGATAAAAGTGTTGTTACAAAATAAAAGTGCAAAAGAACAGGGAGTGTCTGAGTGTGTAATAAATAAATAATGAACAATTCAATGTGTTATGAATATTAAATAAACGACCTTTAATATGATAATATGATATGTTTAATTTTTTTAATCATTATGAACAAACTCTGATGTGTGCAGATGTAGTTAAAGTCATCCTGGCAGTGAAGCTCATTTGTACAGTAGAATTAAACACCAGTGTCTCATAATAATACTGAGAAATCTTACCTTTATGTGCTTTTACTTTGTCTAAGTGCCTTCATGGAGCCAAGTCTACTTCAACTCCTGGTCATTGCAGGTAAATAAACATCATGTTTTCTGGGAAAAATGTCATAATGTCTGTAAAATCTGTCTTACTAACAATATTTTATAACGTTTATGACTTTATTTAACAATATACATCAACCTTAGTGTATTAGATAAATCTGTACATTTTATTAAACCCACAGGAGTTATTGTAACTGTCCTCTGTGCCCAGCGTCAGTACCACCTGGTACCAGAGCAGAAGAACTGGACGGATGCTGAATCATACTGCAGACAGTACTACACTGACCTGGCTTCAATACAGTACAGCTCTGATAAGTTTAATCTCTTGGCAGAGGCACAAAAGAGCCTTCCCTTAGTCAGGGCCTGGGTCGGCCTGTACAATGACGTCAACAGCTGGCGCTGGTGCTTCAATAACGTCCCACTGGGCACTTACCAAAACTGGGCCTCTGGAGAGCCAAACAACAAAGATGGCCAGGAACAGTGTGTGAAGATGGACAGCAGTGGAATGTGGTACGATGCTGTGTGCTCACAGAAAAACTTCCCCCTGTGTTATAATGGTGAGAAACATCACTGTCTGCATGTCACTTGTGAGAGTCTAACAACACCATCATCTGTACAGACTCCACACTCACTGTTGATGTGTTAGCAGGAACATGGTGATTCAGTTCAGTAAGATGATGCAGGAGTTATGATTTAATATGTTGTGATACGGCTAATGTCAGTGCAGCCTTTTTTCTGCTGGACTGGAAGAATGATTTAGGTTACTTGAGTTCTAGTGTCAGCAACATTAGCCTTAGCTCCACAGCACTTTATACAGACTGTAGACCATCTGTTTCTTTGTACACTTCAATGTTCTCCAGTGCTCAGGCCCCCCTTACAGAGCTGGTGGGTCATTCTCAGTGGCACTGATGTGGTGGTGGTGTGTTAGTGCTGATAATGATCCACCTGCCCTGGGGGGGGGTCCTGAGCAGTGGAGAACAGCGTTTCAGGGCAGTGTTATTTGTCCACAGCAATGAACACCAGCTCATCCAGGTTCATTTTCATGACTGACGCTAAGTGGGAATGGCTGGGTTCTCATAGGTACTGCAGACACTATTACACAGACCTGGCCTATGCGAGCAATGCAAGCATTAACAACATCCTACAGGCAAAAATAACCAAAGACCAAGCCTGGACTGGCCTGTTCAGAGATTCCTGGAAGTGGTCAGACAAGACCAACGTTACCATCGTCATGTGGGCACCAGGCAGACCTAATAACGCAGGTGGTCACGATAACTGTGCCTACTTGTACAATGGTGTACTTGCTGATGATGACTGCTCAGTCCAGAGAGCCTTCATCTGCTACTCCTGTGAGTTCACATGTGCACCTTTTAACTTTAACACAACTCCACACGTGTGATACTAAAAATATGTCTGTCTTCAAGATCCAAAAGAGACAAAAATCATAAGAGTGGTGGTGCAGTCCAGTCAAGATGTCAATGACCCATCAGTGAATGCGGCCATCATGGAGAAGGTGGGTTACACATCAAGACTAAATGACTATAAAGACTATAAACACTGTGTATCTCTCACATTCATAATATCAACACTCCTGAACCAGATACAACATCAGTGTTTTACCTGGACTAAGCAGAACCAGAACTGGACTGTTACTCAGTACTCTTTTTACTTGGGGTGTGCATCTGTCCAGTAAATGATGATCCGATATGTATCTCGATTCATGCATACGATACGATTCAGAAACGATATATTTTAAATTGGATCGATTCGGTTCGATTCAATTCAGTAGGATTTTGATACAATTTGGTTCAGTATAACAGGGTAGGAAATAATACAAGTTACTTGTTTAAAATAGATAATTTTACATTGATTCAACATAAGTTTACTAAAATGTGTTTTTGCTTGCATACAAATAGATTAATGAAATACTAGGGAACTGGTATAGCTGTATTTGACATGTGAATTCAGAAACAGTAAAATACTGTCGCGTTGGGATGTGGTACCGGGGCTCCAATATTTTAATCAAGTCCCAAAAGCCCTCTTTCTCCACCACACAGTATGCTCTTGATGAACCGGGTTATTGAAGCCGTTATTACTTTGGCTCTAGCTGAGTTGTGGTCAAGTTTTGGCTGGAAGAAGGCCTGTTTTTCTGTGTTTTTGTCCTGCCGTCATGGGCGGCCCCAGAGATTTTCTTTTGCTGGTGCTATGGGGTAGCTTGACTTTTCAGCGAGGGTGCTCTATAATTTAGGCTTTCCCATTAATGTGCAAGTCAGGGGTGCGTTTCCCAAAGTAATTCGTAACCTCGTACTTATGAACATTCTTAAATTTTCGAGTGTTTCCCAAAAGCCTTCGTAACCCAAGTCGTACTTAAACTCGTTTGTAAATCTACGAGTGGTCTGACCCTCTCGTAACTGGCCAAGTTGTTCTTAACTTGAAGTTCATGTGTAGTTCTGTCTGAAAAACGAAAGAGGGCGCTGATCATCCTTTGAAAAACGCAACACTCGACACACACGTGTACTTGTATTAAACAAGAATTCATAAACATTTAAATTTTCTTTTGAAAACGTAATTGCATCACGTAAATTAGAGCCAACGTCCTTAGTTCAATACTACGCATACATGTACATATTAAGTTGAAATGATTGTTTTCACAAAATAAAAATACTAAGATTGCTTAAAGTACATTTATTATTTAGTACATTAGTATTATTTATTGATATACACATATAAATAACATAAATGCAATGTTTTTTTTCCAGTTTAAGTCGTAGTAGTAAATTAATATATTGTGTCCTAAGCAATGGTTACAAATTGGCCTACTAAGCTTGTCAACTCTTAACCAATCAAATTCACTGATTAATCATGGACATGTAACCAAGAGGATTTGCTTATTTATAAGTAGGCTTGGCATGCGATGTATTTTGCATATACAGTCATGGTTGAAAGTGTTGGCACCCCTGAATTTCTTCCAGAAAATTATTGTTTTGTTATACACATGTTTATTTCCTTTGTGTGTATTGGAACAACACAAAAAC